>CM060248.1:45710323-45867823 GCA_030684275.1 Acipenser oxyrinchus oxyrinchus
TAAAAATAAAACAATCAAAAACAAAACACAAGAGTTTTTTTTTTTTTTTTTTAATACAAACAAAACGTTTATTTTTTATTTTTTTTTTTTTTTTTTTTTTTTTTTTAAATAAATAAACAAATACAAATTGACACACCCTGCACTCCAATAGTGCAGGGGGTAAAAAATTCAAAATAAATCAAAGTTTAAAACTAAAAAATAGTTTTAAACTTAAAAGAAAATCAAAAATCAAACAAAGGGCAAACAAAGGAGCACACGGCCTGTGCTCCCTGCCTGCCCTTCCCCCACTCTGCACAAGGCAGAAGCAGGGGATTTAAAACAAAACGATTTTTAAAACAAAAACTAAAACAGTGTAGTGATTTAAAATAATTTTAAAATAAACTAAAGAAAGTGCTCTTTAATAAAAAATTAAAAAGCAAATAAAAGAAACTAATTTAAATGAAGTAAAAATTAAAAGAAAAAACAAAGGAAAAACCAAGCTAAAATGGCTGCCCTCCTACACTTGCAAACAATGCAAGTGTAGGAGAAACAAAAGAAAAAAGAGTGTTTTAAAACACTAAATAAAAGGTTTAATTAACAAAAAAAGGTGCCCTGCTGCTTTAGAAATAAAATAAAGTAAAAAGATTTTGAAAATAAAAAGTTTAAAGCACTGTTTTTTGAACACTGAGCAGGAGCTCTCCTCATGCACGTCTGCTCTTGCTCAAGGGTACAGCCTATTTAAAAGCCTAGTGGCTGGACTACACCGACTGCTCAGTGGCAGCCGGTGCACCGGTCGCCCAAAGGCGGCGGTGAGAAAAATTCAGTTTGGCACCCCTAATCAATAGGGGTGCCAACAAAACTAGGCCGTTAACTAGATCAATGGTGAGAACCGGATAAAAGGGGACTTCCGCTAAATTAAATGTATCAAAACAAAGGGGGTGGTACAGAGCACGCCACCCAGAGCCCACTGGTCGACAAAAGCCGTCATGTCGCCAGCGGACTCAGCGTCGGCGTGCTCTAACTGCCACCTGGGAGCGGAGGAGGGCCCTGAACATGGCCCCACAGTCAAAGAGACCCTCCCGGTGATCTTACGCTTCCTGGTCTTGTAGATGGCAAGTTTGCCAAGAGCCAGGAGCAGATTCACGAGGAGGTCCCTCTTCCTGCTGGAGCCACGAACAGGGTGCCCGAAAATGAGGAGGGTGGGTGAAAAATGCAGCCAGAACTGCCTATTGGCAGCGGCACCAGCTGCCCAAAGGCAGCCGGTGAAAGATTCAGTTTGGCACCCCTAAACAAAGGGGTGCCAACAAAACCGCCATTAATTAACCCAGTTTTTTTCAAAAATTAAATATTCAAAACAAAGGGGGTGGTACAGAGCACGCCACCTAGAGCCCACTGGTCGACAAATGCCGCCATGTCGCCAGTGGACTCCGCTAGCATGCTCTAGCACCACCCGGGAGCGAAGGAGGGCCCTGAACATGGCCCCGCAGTCAAAGAGACCCTCCCCGGTGATCTTACGCTTCCTGGTCTTGTAGATGGTAAGTTTGCCAAGAGCCAGGAGCAGATTCACCAGGAGGTCTCTCTTCTTGCTGGAGCCACGAACAGGGTGCCCAAAAATAAAAAGGGTGGGGGAAAAATGCAGCCAGAACTGCAGCCTATTTAAAAGCCGGTGACAACCTGCGCCGGCTGCCTATTGGCAGCCGGCGCACCAGCTGCCCAAAGGCAGCCGGTGAAAAGATTCAGTTTGGCACCCCCTAATCAAAAGGGGTGCCAACAAAACCGCCGTTAACTAGCCCAGTGGTGGGGGTGGGGGTGGGGTATGGGGGTTTCCTAAATTAAATGTTCAAAACAGGGGTGGTACAGAGCACGCCACCCAGAGCCCACTGGTCGACAAAAGCCGCCATGTCGCCAGTGGACTCCGCCGGGCGTGCTCTAACGCCACCCGAACGGAGGAGGGCTCCTGAACATGGCCCTCAAGAGTCAAAGAGACCCTCCCCGGTGATCTTACGCTTCCTGGTCTTGTAGATGGTAAGTTTGCCAAGAGCCAGGAGCAGATTCACCAGGAGGTCTCTTCTTGCTGGAGCCACGAACAGGGTGCCCAAAAATAAAAAGGGTGGGGAAAATGCAGCCAGAACTGCAGCAGGAGGTTCTTCAAGAACAGAAAGAACGGCTGCAGCCTGGCGCAAAGGAAATAATGGGAACACCGACTCGACTGACCGCAGAAAGGGCATGCGGGTCCGAAGTCGGTGAAGTGACGCAGGACCTCTCCTGACGCTGAAGCGCCCGTAGCACCCTCCATCCCAGGTCCCCAGCACCTCTGGGGACCAGCGGGAGTACAGAGCCTCCCACTGGGGACTCTCGCCCCGGGTTGAGGGGCTCCCGCCAAGCGGTGTCTCGGCGGGAGACGAGGGCGAGGAAGTGGAGGGTGTGGAGCGCCATCACAGACAGGGTCCTCCTCGACACGGAACGAAGGGGGTCGAGGAGAACTGCGAGATCCTGCTCAGGTGATTCTCGAGGGGAGGCTGAGGGGAGCCCTGTCCTTGGTCTTATCAGCAGGACCGAGAGCCGGGGTAGGGAGGGACGATGGCTCCCCGTCCTGAGGACCCCTCGAGGTACCTGACAGAGTCTGGGTGCAAAGCTGCTTTGCACTCCCGGATCGCCGGGCGGGCCGCTCTGAGGGTCCCCGAGTCGCCTCTGGCGACCAGCCACTCGGGAGTCAGCCACGCCGAAGCAGGTGATCCAGGAGATCCCAGACTCTGGTCACCTGGGCCGAGATCAACAGGCTCCGCACCGCTGGGGATTCCAACGCCTGCGCACCTAGATGGGGGTTGTGCAGCAGGGGCTCCAGAAGGAATCTCTCCCTCGGTCGGAACCGCTGCCTCGCCGATGTCGAACATGCTCCGGTCTTGAGCAGGTCCCTGTAAAGACCGCAGCTCGGGAGACGGATCCCCGGGAGGTCGAGCCAGAACAGCTGCCGGTCGTAGCCCAAGTGGTGCAGCTGGCGCAGGAGGAGGGAGGCCAGCGCACCACTGCGGGCCGGGTCTGCGACAGGTATCTCTGCAGGGTCTGGAGGCGGAAGGTGTGCACCTGAGTCCTGATGCACACCAACCCTTGTCCTCCCTCGGCCAGAGGGAGGCTCAGCACCCCGCAGAGACCCAGTGCTTTCCGCCCAGAAGAAGTCCGCCAGCTTCCTCTGACCCTGGCCACAAACTCAGGGGCGGGCTCAGGACGGTGAGTCGATGCCAGAGCATCGACGCCACCAGCTGGTTGATGACCAGAGCCCTGCCCCTGAAGGAAAGCACTTTCAGCAGACCCGACCACGACCTCAGTCTCGCAGCAACCTTGTCCTCCAACTCCACTCCAGTTGGCTGCGACCGAGGTCTCCGCTGGGCTCAGGTGGACTCCCAGGTATTTGAAGCTGTCCGCGCCCACTGGAATTGCTGGAGCGCGCAGGGAGGGAGTCCACCCGCCAGGGGCCTACTAACAACCCGGAGCATTTGGTCCAGTTGATCCTGGCAGAGGACGCGGCAGAGTAAACGCCTGGCAGCTCCGCATCCTCTCCAGATCGACCGGATCGGAGGCCACTAGGAGCACGCCGTCGGGCGTAGTCGACAGGACCACCTCGTGTCCGGGCGCCGAGCGCCATCCCCGTGAGCCTCCTGCGAAGGAGGCAGAGGAAGGGCTCGATGCACAGCGCGCACAGTTGTCCGGACAGAGGGCAGCCTTGACGCATTCTCTCCTGAACGCGAGGGGTGCGGTCAGGGACCAGTTCACCTTCAAAAGGCACTCGGCAGAGGCGCATAGCATTCGGAAGAGGCCGACGAACTTCGCCCGAATCCAATGCTCGCAGGGTTCCAAAGAGATACTGCGTGATCCACCCGTCGAACGCCTTCTCTTGGTCGAGACAAGAAGGCGACCGACCGACCGGTCCTCCTGCAGTAGTGCAGCAGGTCCCAACCAGGAAGATGTTGTCGAAGATCGTCCGTTCGGGACCGTAGGACTGGTCGGGTGGACCACGCCTGCCAGCACGGACTTGAGCCTCAGGGAGGCGGCCTTGGCCACGATTTTGTAGTCCGTGCACAGCAGCGAGACCGGGCGCCAGTTCTAAGGCAGCGGAGATCCCCTTTCTGGGCAGGAGCGTGATCACCGCCGCCTCATCGAAAGGGGCATCTCCCCGTCTCAGAGGCTTCCGCCAGGACCCGCAAAGGCGGGCCCCAGCAAGTCCCAAAACTTTCTGAAGAACTCCACGGTCAGCCCGCCGATGCCCGGCGATTTGTTGTAGGGCATCAGACTAAGAGCGCCAGAGAGCTCGCCAGGGTCAGTCGGCCCTCGAACTCTTCCCTGACGCCTCGCCGACCGTGGGAAGCCCGCCCCAAAGAACCCTGCACGCTGCCGGAGTCGACGGGATCCGGAGAGAAGAGGTCCGAGTAAAAGGCTCGGCCCTCTCGCTCACGCCTCCGATCCGCCAGAAGGGAGCCGCCGTCCGCCAGAAGGCAGGTGATGTTCCTGCGTCTCCTTCTTTTCTCCAACGCCAGAAGAAGTGTGAGCCGCGTCCATCTCCGGCGAACTGGATCCGCGAAGCACGTAGGCCCCCGGACCGCTGGAGCTGCAGGTCCCGCAGGGTGCACTTCTTCTCCTCGCACGCTTCTGCTCGAAGTTGGCCCTCGCGAGCCAGGCGGCTCTCCAGATCGAGCAGCTCCTTTCCAGCCGCCGATCCGTGAGTCCTCCGCCTGCTCGCGCCTCGTGTACTCCTGACAGAAGATCTTGATCTGCGCTTTCCCCACGCCCCACCACTGACGCCACGGGGGAAGCGAGATCGCCGGCCGTGCCAGACCGTCCAAAAGTCCCGAACGACTGCTCAAAGCGCCGCCCTCCAACAAGGCGTTGTTAAAGTGCCAGTAGGCGGAGGCGCGTCCGACTGGCACCGGGCCACCGCCACGCCACCAGGTTGTGGTCCGTGAACGGCGCCGCCTTATGTCGGAGGAGCGAACGCAGTGAGCGTGGCTCCTGGTGACGTAGAGCCTGTCGATCCGGGACTGAGACACCCGCCTCCCTCACCCTGGTGAAGGTGAAGGCGGGACGTCCGGTGATGCCAACGCCAGATGTCGACCAGAGAGAGCCGAGCGGTCAGCTCTCTCAGTGCTGCCGACGAGAGGGTAGTGCTCGCCCCCACCCTGTCCGCGGCCTCGAGGGTGCAGTTGAAATCACCCCGAGGACCACGCACTCGCCGGGCGCTGATGTTGTTCATATAGGTCGACATCTGGCGAAAGAACTGGACCTCGCCGACCCGCGGACGGCGCTGCACACGCTCACCAGGTGAACGATACTGTCGCCGCCCCGGATCCGTGGTGTAACAGACGGCCCGCACGACGCCTACCACATCGAAAGTACCGTGGGAAGAAAGGACCCGAGAAGAGCGCCGCCACCCCACAAGAGGTGGCGGTGAGATGGCTGAACGACACTCTCCCCCACTCCAGAAGCCAGTTGGCTTCCGCCTCTGGGGTCGTGTGGGTTTCCTGCAGGAAGCACACAGAGTAACCCCTTTTTCAGGTAGGAGATTACCTGGGCCCCGCGGAAAGGGTCCCTACACCCGCTGACGCTCACAGTACCGATGTGATACATGATCTTCTGTCAGGAGTTGTTGGCGACGCCACGGGAGATCCTGAGTTCTCCCGGCTCACCAACTGGTCGTGTAACTTACGGGCCCGAATGTGCACGCTCGAGCCCGAAGTTTTACTGGCGTGGCTGGCCCTGAGGAAGGACCTCACAGACTGTAAGATCCTCTGGAAGTCCCCCATTTGTCCAGGGCCAGCATTACCTTGTCCCTGCGGTGGACAGTGGCCTCCAAGAATTCGTGGAGCTCCACCACAGGGATGTCTGGGAGAGAGACGGACGGAACCTCCGAGCCCACGCTGCCCGTGGACTCGGTATCCTCCTCCCTCTCCTCAGCTCTCCATCGCCTCGCGATGGTAAAGCACAACGCACTCACGCAGGGTGAGCTGCTGCGCCTTATTTTGAGCTTCACCGTCCTCCCTGCGCCCCACCCCGGGGACGCGGGCGGAGAGACCGGGCGGAGGGACCTCAGGGGACCGCCTGCACCCTGGACTTTGGGGTGCAGACGGGCGCCGGGCGACACCGCCGAGCCCGATGGTTTGGTCCCCGCCTGGGACCCTCCTTGAGGTCCGAGGCACGGTCTCAGGCCCGCCCTTCTTTCCTCGAAGGAAGGGGATCCACCCTCTCGGTCCTTCCTCCTCCCTAGAGAAAGGGGATACACCCTTTCGGGTCCTTCCCTCCTCCGCATCAGTCACCGGGACCGCCGGGCGACGCTTTCTCGACGGCCGCGCAAGGGCCGGAGCCCTCGCCGCCGCCGAAAGGGAAGCCCGAGGCGGTTGTTCTTCCGGGGCTCCTCCCGAGCCCCTCGGTGACTGGAACTTGGCCCGCTGCACTTCGGGAGGGGATCTACCTCGAGGGCACCACCTTCTGCCCTCTCTGGTTCTTCCCTCCCTCTGCGCCCGGAGACCATTGTAGCGCTGGCTCCGCAGAGCCCACGCCTGCCTCAGGGGTGTTTCTCGTCCCTCCGCTGCAGCACGAGGGCCGGAACCCCGCCGCCGCAAGAGAGGGAAGCCTGAGGCAGCTCTTTTCTGGGTGGGGGCTCTTCTCCCTCCGCCCTCGGCCGGGTCGCCTGCATGGGCTCCGCTGTCCGCGGAGCCCACGCCAGCCTCGGGGCCGAGTCCGCCTCCTCCCCGGAGACGGGAGCCAGAGGCAGCTCTTTTCTGGGAGGGGTTGTTCTTCCTCCCTCCGCCCCTCGGCGGGGTCGCCTGCATGGGCTCCGCTTATCCGCGGAGCCCATGCCTGCCTCGGGAGTTGGTTCCGCCGCTCTCCTCGGCAACACAGGTTTCAGGACCCGTGTCGCTGTCGGAGGAAGGCGGTGCCCGAGGCAGTTGCTCTTCGGGGCCCCTCCTGCGCCCTCGGCGACCTCTCTGCGGCCGCCCCTCGATGGTAGAGTCGGGCCGGCTTCCGAGGTCTCTTTATTGACGGGAGGGGATCTACCCGAAGGGCTCCTCCTCTGCCCTCTCGGGTTCCTCCCTCCCCATTTGCCTCTCGGCGGGGCTCTTCCATGGGCTCCGCTTCTGCGGAGCCCCGACCGCCTCGGGATGGATCCTTCTCCCCTCTGTGGCATTACGAGGGCCGGAGCCCTCGCTGCCGGTAGAGGGGACGCCGAGGCGTCGCTTTGGTTTTGGGGCCTTCTTCGCCTCGGGACCCTCACCAAGAGGCCGGGACGGTGCACTTGCGCACACGGGAAGGCGCGCTGCGCTTCCTCTTCCCCTGATGCTGCCGGAGGCTGCCCCTGCCCTGTCACGGCGACGGGAGCTCGCCCGCAGCGCCTCTCCTCACCCTCTGTGGGGATGAGGTGTTTGTTTTACGGGCGGCTTTGCCGCCCTGCCTCGCTGGGTGCCGCCGAGGGAGTCCCTTTTCAGGGCCTCCCCTGACCCGCCGCCAGATGGTGGGGCGGCGGGCTTCGCCGCCTCTGCTTGGCCTCCCCGTGGACCTGGCCGCCTTCTTTTTGGGCGGGCGACCACGGTCCACTCGGGCGGCCTTCTCCCCGGCGCTGGGAGGCGCTGAGGGTCCGCCGCCTCGGGGCCTTCTCCCTTTCCCCGGATGTTACTGGGAGGGGGCGGTGCTTTTTGCCCCTCTGCGGGCCTCTTGGAGGGCCCCGGGCGCAGGTGGACTCGAGGGGCGCGGTGCTGGCGCTGGTGGCTTTGCGCCTGCTGGAGCTTGGGGCACCTCCTTTCTGGTGCCCCAGCTCCTTGCAGTGGTAGCACCGCACCTCCTCCGAGGAATAAAAATGACGTAGTTGGTCCCCTCGAAGGGGACCACAAAACTGCCCTCCACGGTGTCCCTCCCCGCCAGGTGGATGGTCACCTGGCGCCGGAAGGACAGCACGTGGCGGAGGGGCTGGTCCTTGCACCCTAGGGGATGGGGTGGATCCCCGCTTTTAACTCCCCTAGGGCCTGAAGATGGGGCTTCAGGAGGTCGCCCTTCAAGAAAGGTGGGACGCTGGAAAGGACGACCCTGCTGCCCAACCCTCCAAGGGTTCTATGGGGATGTATATTCCCCGACTGCGAGACCCCTCTCAATAGCTGTGTGCGTGGCGGCCTCAGATTTTAGAAAGAAGACGGCCTTGCCGTACATCTTTGAGGCCGCCACGATGGTCGATGGTCCGACCACTTTGGCCATGGCTTTCACCATGGCCTCTATCGAGAGGGTGTCCTTCAGGAGGCACCTGACCCCGTGCCTCCTGGTCATGTTTTTAAAGGGGGCTGCAGCCTCCCCTGCAGCCACCCGTGCCCACTTTCCCGGGGCCTGTGGAGCTTGCCCACTCATGATTTTTATTTGTTTATTTATTTATTTATTTATTTATTTATTTTTTATAAATTAAATAAATGAAAAAATAACTACCCCTGCACTCCAATAGTGCAGGAGTAGTGAAATTAAAAACAAAACAAACAAACAAAAATTATTTATTTATTTTTTAAAAAAAGAAATAAATAAAAATTTACACACACACACAAAAATAAAAATAAAACAACCAAAAACACAAAAGTTTTTTTTTTTTTTTCAAACAAAAGTATTTATTTATTTTTAAATAAATAAACAAATACAAATTAGACACCCCTGCACTCCAATAGTGCAGGGGTAAAAGAAAATTCAAAATAAATCAAAGTTTAAAACTAAAAATAGTTTTAAACTAAAAAGAAAATCAAAATCAAACAAAGGGCAAACAAAGGAGCACACGGCCTGTGCTCCCTGCTCGTCCTTCCCCACTCTGCACAAGGCAGAAGCAGGGGATTTTAAAACAAAACGATTTTTAAAACTAAAACTAAAACAGTTTTATAAATGAAAATAAGATGAATAAAAAAGTGAAAAATAAAACCTTTAAGCAGTGAAATTAAACTAGTTTAATAAAAGAGTGTTTATTAAAAAGAAGGAAAAATAAATGAAAATAAGATCTCTCCTGCACTTGCTTATGGAGGCAAGTGCAGGAGAGAAAAGAAACAAAAAAAAGTGTTTTTAATAAAAATAAAACAACTAAACCAAAATGTTTTGAACAAAAAAGGTGCCCTGCTACTTTAGATAAAATGATATTATAAAAGATTTTGAAAAATAAAAAGTGTAAATCACTGTTTTTGAACTCTGAGCAGGAGCTCTCCTCATGCACAACTGCTCTTGCTCAAGGGTACAGCAGCAGTGTCCCCCACCTGGGATTGAACCCACGACCCTCCGGTCAAGAGTCCAGAGCCCTAACCACTACTCCACACTGCTGCCCATCTACACCTTCCATGTGTCTATTGTAGTCAAGCACACACTCATGCTTGTCAAATTCAGGATGGTCCCTTGGGAGAGCATTAGAATTGTCATTATAGTGTAAAAATTTTAAAATGAATTGGAACCTGTCCAGGCTCATGGTGGCAGGGACAATTGGGCAAGCCTGAACAGGGTCAGTGGACCAATATAAATCAATTCCAGGTTTATTTGCCAGTTCCATCAGAAGGGATAAACCCCAGAACTTTTTCATTTCAATTAGATTAGTGGGGACCCATTTGCGCACCCTAGAATATCGCCCCAGGTTGTCCCCATATTGTGCCATGTATTGCTGGGCATACAAATTGGTCTGAATAACCAAATACTCAAAAAAGTCATCAGTGATGAACAACTGGAACAAGTCAATTGGGGTCAATCCAGTTGTGTTCACCCTGCTACCTGGTGTGCCAGAAAAAAAGTGAAATTTGAGGCTGGATGTTGTTAGGGGGGTCCAATCGTAGAGTGTCTGAAATCCACCACCACTTGGTCCAGGACCTACTGTACCCTGTTCTGGTATTTTTTGAAAAAATAACCCCCAAAAATCCTTCATTACTATAAAATTGTAGAAAATATCCTAAAATAAATCAATAAATACAAATCAAAATAGTTTTTTTTTTAAAGAAATAAAAAAGTGGAAACAAATCAAAATGCTGAATAGGAAAAATAATCTGATCTCGAATATGCAATGCTGTCATAGTAGAAAATTGATAAAATTATATCCTATTATTTTGTGAGATGAGAGGAGATTATTATTATTTTTTATTATTTTTATTTTTTTTACAGAAATTTTAAAGCAAGTCCTCACAATTGACAGTACAATGTATTATTTTTATAATATATATATATTTTTTTTTAATTCATGGAGCAAAAAAATAAAAAAATAAAACCAATAACTATATATTGTATACAATCAAAACGATTTTATGAAACAGGGATATGAGAAAACAAAATCAGACTTTAGTAGAAAATGAAAAACCACCCTTCCCTAAAAACAAATCGTTGTCAAATCTGAGAGAAGAGGTAAAAAAAATATACTGCATAACCTAAAAAAAATAACTCCAATAAATTTTAATCAAAATCGTTATGTCAAAAAACAAAAACAAATAATTGAGAGGAAAAAATCAAATGACCTGGAAACAAAATATGATGATGAATAAAAGTTTTTTGGGAACGGTAGAAAAATGAAGTTCACATAAAAAAAAATATATAAAGTAATAGATAAATAGAAGGATCACAAAAATAATATTCTTAGAAAAATATGTCAAATCGAGGCAAATGTAGAATAGATTGTGCTAATGATCATACTCACTAGACTAGTTTCTCTCCAACACCAACTAAACCAGACTGAGATACAAGGTTTCATGCACAGTAACTATAGCAAAAACACGTGGTTCCTAATGTTTTTTTTTTCTTTTTTTAGCCTGTGATTGCTGAGTTTACACCATGTGACAAACTGCAGTACCTCCCACACACTTGATATGTTACCACGGTGTCATGTGATGAGACCAGGAGCAGGAAGTATCTTCCTCAACCGTCATTATTATTTATTTCTTAGCAGACACCCTTATCCAGGGCGACTTACAGTCGTAAACAAAAATACATTAGAATCACAGTAGAAGTATTAATACAATTAAGTGCAAGATAAAATACAATGACTTTGGTTCTAGCAAGTACAAGTATATGACAAAATACGATTCAATAACGGAACAGATAACAGTGTCAGTGATAGTTACATCAGGATATAATTAAATACAAAATACTACAGATTAAATGACACTTGACAGATTACAGTACTCTAAAATACAGGATTAAATGCAGAAAAATAGGGAGCAGATAAGAGCAAGTAAAGCGCATTTAAGGAAAAGTGATAAGTATCCAGAGGGAAAAGAGGAGTCTTACAGGTGCTGTCTGAAGAGGTGAAAATGGTCAGGGACTGGACAGTCCTGACATCTGTAGGAAGGTCATTCCTCCACTGCGACGCGAGGGTGGAGAAGGAGCAGGCTCTGGAGGCAGGGGAACGTAGAGGAGGTACAGCCAGTCTTCTAGTGCAGGAGGAGCAGAGAGGTCGAGTGGGGGTGTAGGAAGAGATGAGGGTGTGGAGGTAGCTGGGTACAGTCTGGTCATGGCATCTGTAGGCTAGTACAAGAGTCTTGAACTGGATGCGAGCGGTGATCTGGAGCCAGTGGAGTGAGTGGTGCAGTGGAGTTGCATGGGAGAAGTGAGGCAGAGAGAACACCAGACGAGCAGCGGAGTTCTGGATGAGCTGGAGTGGACGGGTGGCGGAAGCAGGGAGGCCAGCCAGGAGGGAGTTGCAGTAGTCTAGGCGGGGAGAGTACCAGGGCCTGGACCAGGAGCTGGGTGGCGTAGTTGGTGAGGAAGGGTCGGATTCTTCAGATGTTGCTCAGGAAGAATCGGCAAGTGCGTGCCAAAGTGGAGATGTGCTGGGAATAAGAGGTAGGGGTCCAGGGTGACTCCTAGGTTCTTAGCTGATGAGGAGGAGGGAGAGAGTGTGGTAGATTCCAGAGGAAAGGAGGTAGAGAGATCAGAGGGGGAGAGAAAGAAAAGGAGGTCAGATTTAGAGAGGTTGAGTTTGAGGTGATGCGAGTCAGAGGTGGGGAAAGAAAGGAAAATCTGAGCATCATCAGCATAGAAATGGTATGAGAAACCATAGAATGCGATGAGGGGGCCCATGGAGCAGGTGTAGAGAGAGAACAGGAGAGGACCCAAGACTGACCCTTGGGGGACTCTTGTTGAGAGAGGGCGAGGTGTGGAGGTTACTCCACACCAGGTTACCTGGTAAGTGCTGTTGGAGAGGTAGGAGGAGAACCAGGCCAGAGCAGTGCCAGAGATTCCCAGGTCAGCGAGAGAGGATAGTAGAATAGAGTGATCGACAGTGTCAAAAGCAGCAGGGAGGTCGAGGAGAATTAGGACAGAGGAGTGAGAGGCAGCTCAGGCACAGTTTAGTGAGTTAGTGACAGACAGGAGGGCGGTTTCAGTGAAGTGAGCAGAGCGGAAGCCAGATTGGAGAGGGTCGAGCAGAGAGTGGTTGGACAGGAAAGCAGAGAGCTGGCAGTGTACAGCCCGCTCGAGGGTTTGGGAGAGGAAGAGTAGGAGGGAGACAGGACAGTAGCTTTGGAGGGAGGTGGGGTCGAGGGTAGGTTTTTTGAGGAGGGGAGTGATAGAGGCTTGTTTGAAGGCAGAGGGAAAGAGACCAGAAAGGAGAGAGGTGTTGGGAGGAGATGAAGGGAAGTAGAGCAGGAGCAGCAGCTTGAAAGAGGTGAGTGGGGAGGGGGTCTAGGGCATATGTGGTGGGTTTGTGACCCTGGAGCAGGGAGGAGTGGTAAGAGTCTGAGAAGAGAGAAGGTGGAGAAGGAGGGTGAGTTAGTAGGGGATGCAGTGGGTGTAAGGGTTGGAGCGGGAGGGGTGGGGAGAGAGGTGTTAAAGAGTTTGCGGATATCTGAGATTATAGAAGAGAAGACAGAGGAGGGGGGGAGGGTTAAGGAGGGAGGAGAAGGTAGAGAATAGTTTACGTGGGTTGTTAGTGGAGGCTTGGATTATAGATTGGAAATCAGAACATTTAGCAGAGGAGAGAGTAGAGGAGAAGGAGGAGAGGAGAGAGCCGTAGAGGTCTAGGGCAGCAGGGAGTTTGGTTCTCTTCCATTTCTTTTCAGCAGATTGCAGTGTGGTTCTTGCTGAGCAGAGCACAGAGGAGAGCCAGGGTTGGGGAGGGGCGAGCAGGTCGGGAGGTGAGGGGACAGAGGGAGTCGAGAGAGGAGGTGAGGGAGGAGAAGACGGTGGAGGTAGCAGAGTCTTCAGAGAGTTTGGAGAAGGAGTCGATAGGATGGAGGTGAGAGAGAGCGGTAGAGGCAAGGACAGGGGGAGAGAGAGCGGAGGTTACGGCGATAGGTGACAGTGGGGGTAGGAGGAGCAGGGAGAGAGGAGAGAGACAGAGAAAAGAGATGAAATAGTGATCAGAGAGGTCCAGAGGGGTGACAGAGGGTGGAGGGGCAGCAGGCCCTGGAGAAGGTGAGGTCCAGTTGACGGCCAGCTTTGTGGGGGATGGAGAGAGACAGAAGTCGAAGGAGTGAAGGAGAGGGAGGAATCTGGCAGAGTGGCTGGGGTTGGAGAGATTGTCATAAACAAAACAAGATGTAGTCAAATACAGTATTCGGCAGATGTTACTGCTAATTTCATGAAACACAGTTCGATAAAACAGCTTCTAATAAAAGGTAAACTTTTTTTATTATCAATCCACATTGAAAATAAAATCAGTTACACAGTGTTTTAAATTCATTCGGGATGTTTCACAGGACAAGCCAAAGATAGCCACCGCTTGCGTTCAAATAGGTTATAAATTACATTTAACAACTTTGTCACATCAAATATATTTTGTTGGTGAAATATAGTGAAATTAAAGCCAACGACTGAATATGTTATGTAATAACTCCTCAATGAGCGACCCAAGTGAAAAACAGCAATCTGTTTTTGGGGTTTTTTTTACCATGTATTTCAATTGGATGTACCACGTGCGTCCTTAGCACCGAGGACGCAATTTTTTGGACGTACCACATGAGAGGTTGAACAAACACAACAAAAATAAATGTTCATTGCAAGACTCAATGCACGAAATTAAGTTCTTAATTAAAGTTCGAGAGGAGGGTCAGACACCAAACTCCGCGTCACCAAATTGAATCATTCAGTTTACACATTAGCTAATTAAGATTGTTAGCACTATAAATACCCTCTTCACTTACCTCTCAGTTGCATTTTGATTTCATCGTACACACATGCACACATCATGGTCAACATTCTGAATTGTTCCGTTTCATCGGATGATGATCTGTTTGCTGTTTCCCCGGAGCCGAGATCCACTCAACCAGTTCCCGGGCCAACTCCACGACAACTTCGATTCGGCGATATTTACCACTCCAAACTTCTCTGCCCAGATGTCTGATTCTCCTGTCTGCTGTAGCTCCCACCTGGCCACTCGTTCCTCCGCAACTCCTGACATCAGAGACTGGATGATCTCCCGGCCCCAGCATTATCTTCGTAGCAACAGCATCCCATTCAAATCTATAGCACGTAAGGAGAATTTGTTTACTTTATTTCTCTCCACTCTGCAGCATCCTTCCTGTCGCAGGCGCTATTATTATTATTATTATTTATTTCTAAGCAGGCGCCCTTATCCAGGGCGACTTACAATTGTTACAAGAGATCACATTATACACATTATACATTATTTCACATTATACAGATAGCTATGACATCAGCACAGATCGTTGCTTTACAGCGTGCCCCTAGTGTTGCCAAGTCTCACGACAAAACAAGCCCAACCCATGTCAGTATGGGTGTTTCTACAAATTCCAACCCGCAACTCTCAAAAAACAAGCGCAATTCTGCTTATTATAAGAGGACTTAAAACACCTTGCCCCGCACCCACTGCATCTCCACAAAGAGCGTCTACATCCGGAAAACTCCGAAGACGGGACCACTGCACATGTCAATCAAAGGCTTATTCAGTAGTTCCTGAGCATTCTGGTTCCAACTATAACCTTTCAGGTTAACTCCCCTCACTACAGGCGTCCAGCAGGCCCCTGCAGTGACCGCTCTGGCCATTATGGGCGTCCAGCAGGCCCCCACAGTGGTTCCTTCTCTGTCTAATATTCCTTCTACCTTTTCAGCTACAAGCTTTCAACAGGGCAACACAGCCCCCTTCTATTCCTTACATCAAACGGCTGCCCAGCAATGCCCCGCTCTTCTGTCCACTCTTCCTTCCGAGCGGTACAGCATTGCTTTCTCTTTCCCAGGCTCACAGCATTCCTTACCTCTATGTTCAGTTCCCAGCAAGCCCCATTAGCAGGTTCAGTGTTCTCACCTCAGCCGGGCCCAGCTCTCTGGCTATCAGCAGGCCCCATAGCTGCTCCCTCCTCCTACCTGTCTTTTCTGCCGGCACCCCTCAATTCCCCCCCAGCACTCGAGATTATCAAGAACCACCCTTTACTTTTTCCCTCCGCAGTGTCTGTTTTTTCCCTAAAAAATGCCATACCCGTGTTCCTTGACCTACGCAACCAGATTTTTGCAGGTGCAGATGTTAACCTTGCTTCACTACTCACTAACACACTAGATTCTGTCAGTAACAGGGTGCGCCGACCTCTCAGTTACACTTAAAACCTCAGACCCCCGCTTATTCAAAACACTTACCATTTCTGAGTTCATTCTAGCTCTCAGCCATTTCAGGGACATCATATGCAAGTTCTATCCCGACCGCCGGCGCGAGTTGGATGATTGTATGTCGATCATTTTAGACTTCTCAGTTAGATTTGGAGGTTCCCATTTCTTTGAATATCACAAAGCCTTCTCTGCCAAAGCCGCTGCGCATGGAACCAGAGGATCAACTGGGGTGCACTGGACCAAGAGATATTATCCCGATTTTTTACTGGTCTTTGGTATCTAGCATGCTCGGTATGCGGTTCCACTGCTCACCCCACCATTTCCTGCTCCTTTACCAACCCTCTTGTCCTATTCCGCCTGTAACTTCCTTAATTTCCACTCACCATTAATGCCACCACACCCAGCATCAATAGTTTAATCCTCACGAAGATTTCTCCCTGCAATATGCAAGAATCGACCACGCTTTATCCTTAATTAAAATTGCTGGGAAAAACGCATGGCTGGCTAAAGCCACCTGTATATCAAACGCATCTAAAATCATGCCCATTGATCCTGCCCTCTGGCACCTCTTCGGAATACAGTGGTGTTCCAAATTGCACTTTTCTGTTCGCCTGACGTTCGGCTGCAGAAGCAGCCCCAAGATATCTGATACCCTGTCAGAAGCGCTGTGATGGATCCTCCTTAACTACTGCATTCCTTTTCTGCTGCATCTACTGGATGATTTTCTTCTCATTGATTTTCCCCATGCTCCCCCCTGCCCAGAACATAACGATCCTCAAATCATTATTTTCAAATCTCGGCATCCCCCTAGCATCAGAAATGACCTTGGGTCCTCTCACTTCCATCGAGTTTCTAGGCTTCCCCCTAGATTCCCAATCTTTTTCAGCCTTGCTTCCCCAGAAAAATAAATAAATAAATAAATAAATAAATAAATACATTATATTGTATTGTATCTATTATTTCCACTTTTCTGTCCGGTCCCCCTCCTACCAAATGCAATCTTCTGTCCCTCCAAGACCATTTAAATTACGCAATGATGATAATTCCTCAAGGAAGAGCTTTCATCTCCTATCTTCTTCTCTTGATCCCTTCCGTTGGTTCCTTCAACGATGTCATGCACATGGATCCTTTTTACTGCAAGGAACTCCTACTAAAAGAATGGAATGGCATTACTTTATTTTACGACAACTGTCTCCTGCTGCACAAAGACATTCAACTGTTCACAGATGCAGCTCCCTCTCTCGGTTTTCTGGTCCACAGCCCAAAGAATTCAGCACCATTCCTATACCCGATCACTCCTCGTCATCACTGTACTAAATGTATACAGTTTCTGTAGCCGCATTCCTTTTGGGGGTCTTCCTGGGCCCAAAATCCATCCTTCTCCGCTCAGATAATTCAGCTACAATCATTCATCCTCCCACCATATAATTCAGAAGTATCTGTTACTCATCAGTTCATTATCAGAGCTCAACACATTCTCGACCATCTGAATGTAATCGCCGATTTTCTTTTTCGCTTCCAAATGCAGAGATTCAGAGCATTGGCTCCCGAAGCCGACCTCCTGCTAACTCGGATTCCTCCCTTTTCAGACCTGACATTCATGTGTGCCACCCTCTGCATTCCCTAATTCTGCAGGCTCAAGAAACAACTCTTGTCAGTATCACTCCCCACTCACTGCAAATGTACTGGTCATCCTGGAATTGATTTAAAATTTTCACATTTCATTCAACATTCCCTTCATTTTCAATGCCCGTAGTATCATCCTATATGAGCTATAAGAGTTTCCTCTATCAAAATTTCAATTTCCGGCATCTAGTTTTTCCACAAACTCATTTTCGGCGCCCCCAGCTCTACACTCAGCAACTCGCAAATTTCATTAATTCTGAAAGGGCTTCAACGATCAGAATCTCCTTCTCCACCTGCTTGCCTACCTATCACCATCAACGTACTCTCCCAGTGCATCTCATTCATCCGCTCCGGCTACTCCCCCGGTTTTAGATAAAACCTTAGAAGCCCCTTTTTCTCTTTGCCTTTTGGGTTCCTTAGGTGCTCAGAGTCTACATCACACTCAAATAAATTCAACCCCCAGATTCACCCCTGTATCTCTGACGTAGGAATCACCTCAACTGATACCTTTTACTTCCTGCTCAAAATAAGTAAAACTGACCAGGAAGATTAGGGAACCCTTTCCTATTTATTTTTAAATTAAACCTCCCATGTTAGCCCATATGACCCCTTTCTCTCTTATCCATCTCCGTCTTTCTCAGGGTGCATCACCCTCAGACCCGCTGTTTATTAACGAAAACGTAACAATCGTCACCCGACATCGGTTCTTCTTGCACCTTCGCCAGATTCTTTCCAGGTCCGGATTCGCAGCTGAGCAGTTCTCCGGTCATTCCTTCAGAATCGTAGCAGCTTCTCGCCACGGAGTTCCAGGCTCCTTTATCAAACGGTTAGGTTGTTGGTCCTCCAGAGCTTACCAAGTTTACATTAGAACAAATATTACAGATCCTAAAAATGCTTTTACAAAAATGTGCTCTTAAGCGTTAGTAGCCTGCCCGGAGGAAGGGTTTATTTCCCAAAAATGGGTTTTGTTTTCCTCTCCTGCGCACTGATGATCATTTGTTAAAGGTTGGCTAAACCTTCAAGTGGGCTATATTCAATACTAATCGCGGCATTGAGACCGGCTTGTTCTTTTTGGGGGTCTCCGCCTCCGTCCAGTTGGCCAGGCAATGAGCCCTCAAACCAAGTTAGGTTTGATGTCAAATTAATGTGTATATACAACATACTTCTCTGTAAAATTGCATACCCTGCATTCTCCACAATAAATATTTGTACTAAAATATTTTGTGATTGGTGTTTGTCCCAAACTACTGAAATTAAGTTCTTAACTACAGTTCGAGAGGAGGGTCAGACACCAATCTCTGTGTCACCAAATTGAATCATTCAATTTACACATTAGCTAATTAAGATTGTCAGCACTATAAATACACTCCACTTACCTCTCAGTTGCATTTTGATTTCATCGTAACCCACCACCTCCCCATCTCCACCTTTCTTAAAAACAATTTCTAGTTTTTGTCAATGGGGGTCTCCGCCTCCAGTTGACCAGACAGAGAGCCCTCAAACCAAGTTAGGTTTGATGCCAACATACTTCTCTGTAAAATTGCTTACTCCGCATTCTTCACAATAAATATTTGTACGAAAACATTTTGTGATTGGTGTCCCGAACTACTAAAATACTGTTAATACAAAAAAAAACCCACATACAAATACACTAAAAGGCAACCCTGTTAGTATCACAAAACAAGTTTGTATTTTACTTACTTTCAGCAAGCTCAAAAAAGCTTCACAACTGATTTTAAAATGAATAACGTCACAAAAAAAACTGCATGCATTACATGTACCTTAAAATAAGTTAAATTCAGTTTTCTTATCATTCATCTTGAGCCTCAGGGCTCTTCATCACTGTTGAAAAACAAATTGATAAGCTTGCTGTACAGCCATGTGTGTGTATTGACTGGAACATTCTGTATGACGCACATTATATTATTATTCATAACCCGGCTTTAAAAGAGACCCGCGTCTATTTACCATATTTCCCAGGAGCCCGGTGCTTATTAGAGACCACGTGTATTGGAGGCTGGCGATTATTTGAAGTTTTACGGTAAACACTTTTCTAAAATCCCAACCCTCAGTGAGACAGCGTTTTTCTCTTTCACACAGCCTGCAGTGCAGCTCCTAACTGGAGCCTAGTGCTGCAACCGTGCACGATACACAGAGACAATGGTGTCTTGCTGTTTAAAAAAATATTAAATTATATTTTCACAATGTTTAAACAAACTTCAAAAAAATATTTTATTTAAATTATGACAACACAACCCCTTTTTTGACACAGTGAAACAAATTAAAGCACAATTTTCCACTTTACTTTTCTCTATACAGTCCTCTCGAATCGAATGAACTGAAGTAATGACTCTGTGGGGGAATTACTTTCAGTTCTGCTATTAGGCCTACTTTTCGTTGATATATGTGTTGAAATATGTGCTATATCTAGCCTCAGATTACTCATGTAATTTTGAAATATATATTTAGAGACTAAAATTAAAAGGTAGGCGCATTTAAAAGCATCTAAAAGTATACATCCTTTGCCTTTTTCCATACACTATATGCGTAATAGTAATACGAGTACAGTATTAGTAGTAAGCAGTATATTGCACCACAGTAACTGAATTGCGAATAGCAGTATCATAAGTTTGATGCATAATCCAATATATTTAGCATAATAAATATAGTAATGAAACATGGTAACTCAGACACGTACAGTACTGTGCAAAAGTTTTAGGCAGGTGTGAAAAAATGCTGTAAAGTAAGAATGCTTTCAAAAATAGACATGTTAATAGATTATATTTATCAATTCACTAAATGCAAAGTGAGTGAACAGAAGAAAAATCTACATCAAATCAATATTTGGTGTGACCACCCATTGCCTTCAAAACAGCATCAAGCATCAATTCTTCTAGGTACACTTGCACACAGTTTTTGAAGGAACTCGGCAGGTAGGTTGGCCCAAACATCTTGGAGAACTAACCACAGTTCTTCTGTGGATTTAGGCAGCCTCAGTTGCTTCTCTCTCTTCATGTAATCCCAGACAGACTTGATGATGTTGAGATCAGGGGCTCTGTGGGGCCATACCATCACTTCCAGGACTCCTTTGTTCTTCTTTACGCTGAAGATAGTTCTTAATGACTTTCGCTGTATGTTTGGGGTCGTTGTCATGCTGCAGAATAAATTTGGGGCCAATCAGATGCCTCCCTGATGGTATTGCATGATAGATAAGTATCTGCCTGTACTTCTCAGCATTGAGGAGACCATTAATTCTGACCAAATCCCCAACTCCATTTGCAGAAATGCAGCCCCAAACTTGCAAGGAACCTCCACCATGCTTCACTGTTGCCTGCAGACACTCATTCGTGTACGCTCTCCAGCCCTTCGGCGAACAAGCTGCCTTCTGCTACAGCCAAATATTTCAAATTTTGACTCATCAGTCCAGAGCACCTGCTGCCATTTTTCTGCACCCCAGTTCCTGTGTTTTCGTGCATAGTTGAGTCGCTTGGCCTTGTTTCCATGGCCGCAAGTCTTCCATGAAGGCCACTTCTGACTAGACTTCTCCGGACAGTAGATGGGTGTA
This sequence comes from Acipenser oxyrinchus oxyrinchus, assembly GCA_030684275.1. Lineage (NCBI taxonomy): Eukaryota > Metazoa > Chordata > Actinopteri > Acipenseriformes > Acipenseridae > Acipenser > Acipenser oxyrinchus. The sequence continues at coordinate 45,731,025 of CM060248.1, forward strand.
CCAGGGTCCCACTGTTTTCTGCCAGTTCTGAGCTGATGGCACTGCTGGACATCTTCCGATTGCGAAGGGAAGTAAGCATGATGTGTCTTTCATCTGCTGCAGTAAGTTTCCTTGGCCGACCACTGCGCTTCACGGTCCTCAACGTTGCCCGTTTCTTTGTGCTTCTTCAAAAGAGCTTGGACAGCACATCTGGAAACCCCTGTCTGCCTTGAAATTTCTGCCTGGGAGAGACCATGCTGATGCAGTATAACTACCTTGTGTCTTGTTGCTGCGCTCAGTCTTGCCATGGTGTATGACTTTTGACAGTAAACTGTCTTCAGCAACCTCACCTTGTTAGCTGAGTTTGGCTGTTCCTCACCCAGTTTTATTCCTCCTACACAGCTGTTTCTGTTTCAGTTAATGATTGTGTTTCAACTTACATATTGAATTGATGATCATTAGCACCTGTTGGTATAATTGTTTAATCATACACCTGACTATATGCCTACAAAATCCCTGACTTTGTGCAAGTGTACCTAGAAGAATTGATGCTGTTTTGAAGGCAAAGAGTGGTCACACCAAATATGGATTTGATTTAGATTTTTCTTCTGTTCACTCACTTTGCATTTAGTTAATTGATAAGTATAATCTATTAACATGTCTATTTTTTGAAAGCATTCTTACTTTACAGCATTTTTTCACACCTGCCTAAAACTTTTGCACAGTACTGTATATATATATATTTGTAGCACTGGATGAAATTGCTATCGGAAAAAGAAGGCATCTTGACAACAAAGCACGGTTGGAATTGGAACTTCTTGTTTCATTTTACAGAAAAAAATAACCAATCTGTTTAATCCAGGAGCATATTATTCCTAACAGCTGATTATTGATTATTCATTATTATGATGATTATATTATTAGGCAGCCCGATGCTTTGTTTTGGATGCTAAATGAACACCTCATTTTAAATTTCCTTTTATTCTAAGGTTTGAACTTTGCCTTATACCCTATAATAAATGAACACATTTAGAAAATTTTTAAGGTACTAACACAATCACTTATTTTACATTAATATTAGCCGAAGTTGATAGTATTACTGTCTATGTGATTATTATTATTATTTATTTCTTAGCAGACATCCTTATCCAGGGCGACTTACAATTTATTACATTATTTTTACATACAATTACCCATTTATACAGTTGGGTTTTTACTGGAGCAATCTAGGTAAAGTACCTTGCTCAAAGATACAGCCGCAGTGTCCCCACCTGGGATTGAACCCACAACCCTCCGGTCAAGAGTCCAGAGCTCTAACCACTACTCCACACTGCTGCCCTATGTTATGAAATATCTGTTATGAAATATCTGTACCTGAACCAGCTGCAGTTCCAGAGCCTTATTCTTTTGTATATCCATCAGGGTGTAGGTCCCATTCTTCGCACTATGGCCGGGGGAATCACAGCGACCATCTCCTCCCAATGCAGTGGTTCTCCACATGCCCTTATCTCATCCACCAATTTACTACGCAGCTTTGTCCAGATATTATTAACTGCTTGAACCAAATAGCTGTGCTGCATAAGGCTATACGTCAGCAAGGACATACTAGGAACCTAAAATGTAACAATGGAATCACAATTAAACAATATAAAAAAGCAATTGGAGTGCTTAATACATATTTGTCTATCTCTATTACAGGATTATAAAAAAAAATGAATGGAAATACCTAATTTATCATTGCACGTACAATAAACATAACTAAAATCCCTTATTATGTACGTAACAGAGGATGTTGATAGCTGCTAAAATCATTTAATGCATTTCAAACAATGTTTAATTTAATTTCTCTACCTTAGCATGGCACAAGAAGTTCAATGTTTTCACTGGGCTACAACCTGAGAACAGACAAGCTGCAGCAATTTGCAGATTGCCCTCAGGCTTGCTGTCTAGAAATGACTGTGACCACCAGCTGTATGTTTCCTTGCATCTGTCACAGAATCTTTCCAAAAGTATAACTTTCCCTTTTCTAGCCCTAATCAAAACATTGCAGGAAGACCCACACAAGACACATATGGACAGTAGTGACACCAAACATGATGCAGATACAAAGAACAGTCTTTTATCACCATGAATGTCACGTTTGCAATAAAGCATAACCTGATATCAGTTTTTAGGAAAAGGTTAATCCATGCAGAACTGAGATAAATATCACAAGATTGTAATTACAGGAATACTCCAACACAAATGTTAAGGGACAGACTGGTACGTGGAATCGATGCTGGTCGCATTCAGAGGCGGTTGATGTCAGAAACAGACCTAACTTTCGATAATGCTCTGAAAATAGCTCAAGTTATGGAATCTGCTAATAAAAATATAAAAGATATGCAAGCAAAGTCATCAGTTTCATATAGCAGTACCCGTGTGTATAATGTTTACAACCTGACTGCAGATTTAAGCAAGAAAAATGCCACTCTTGTGGTTTAAAAGGACATATTACACGTGCTTGCAGAAATAAAAATAAAGAAAAGGCCAGGATGCATTATCAAGCAAATGGAAACAAAGAAAGGGAAATTTGATAGTCCATATTCATATTGTTAGAATATTGTATGTATGGTACTTTCATTGGAGAGACATTGAGCACAGAGTTTAGGTGGGGTATTTTGGAATGCAGCTTGACTAGATTGAGAGCAAATATGACCATTTATGTAGGGGGTTTTACAGCTCTGCTCTGCTTGATTGCATGGGGATGGGAGAATCTCAGAGAATCTACAGATGCAATGGAATGTGTGTGAGGCTTGGAGACTTGCCACGTACAGGTATAGTGAGGAAGGGTCTCAAATGATGCCATTATAGGGGAGTGTTCTATGTTATTAAAAACTGATTGCAGCCATTGTCTGTGGCACAGATTCCATCCGCTGTGACCCAGAGCATTTGTCTCTGCTTTCTTCAAATAGTTCTATTCTTGTATTACACCAATAAACATATTTTTGGCTTCACTAATATTGTTTTTCAGGTTTCATCCATTTTTCCATACAGCACTGTGATAGAGAGAAAGGATCGATGCTGTAAATCTCCCTCCCGATTAGAAAGGGCACTGTGTAAGGGGGAAGGTATGCTGCCTCCTAGATCTGCCACCTCAGTGGTAGGTGGAAACCGGAAGGTGACCATATTAGGAGGGGCGCGTAGCTGCAAGTACTCAGGACGATTCCATTGCGGTCAGCTGTGGGGCAGCCCTCTATTGGAGAAACCATGGTGACGCACTGACTGCAGGGAGGAGTTTGCTGGGTACAAAGGGGAAGCAGCTACGTCAAAACCTCCCTTGCGCTGAGAAACTAAATCGACCGGCCGGAGCTGGTGTTTTTGTTTTCTATTTTTGTATTACCGGGATCTCCTGGTTACAAGCCCATTTCTTTAACCACTGGACCACACAGCCTCCTGGGAGGCTGTAGCCATGAGCCAGCATCGCATACCCCAGAGCACGCCTCACCACAGAGCACAACACAGCACAGCGACACACCACGATCCCGAAGGAGAAGAGCACAGTTTCGTGCACGGAGGATTGTGGTTTAAGGAGTGTCTTTGTTTACCTTTTTGTCGGGACTTGTTGCTGTTTTACCCCAATATCATCGCTGATAGCGGGTATATTATTATTTTCATTTGGATTTTTTGTGAAATTTTTGGTAATTATTAAAAGGATTATTATTTGGGAGACAACAGTCTGGATATTCCACATCTTTTGCACTGCACCATTCATCCTGTCACAAGCACTGAAATTAAATATTAAGGATAAGGACAAATCAACATAAAGACATATACAGGAGAACACATAGATGTCCAGGGAGTTGCTGATGTGACTGTAAAGTACCAAAAACATGTAAAAACGTTGCCACTAGTAATTGTTGCAGACTCCCGAACTAACCTGTTGGGAAGAGGCTGGCTGGAGGAGTTCCCTTTAGATTGGAGGGAAGTATGCTATTTCAAGCCAGGTGTTGACTAAGCATAGAGAGGTATTTAAAGATGAGCTAGGTACATTGAAGGGCACCAGAGCCAAGATTTATGTTGATTCTAATGCTTCGCCACGGTTCTTTAAGTCAAGATCCATGCTGTATGCTATGAAACCAAAAGTAGAGGCAGAAATAGACTCCTGAAAGCAAAAATAATTAAACCAGTCAATTTCGTTGATTGGGCCGCGCCCATAGTTCCAGTTCTAAAACCAGATGGATCTATCAGAATTTGTGGAGACTATAAGCTGACCCGTACTTGTTTAGCACTGGGTTCACTTAGTTCCTCCAGAATCAGAACTTTATTGGCTATAGAAAGGTCTACATGTTTTGAAGGCATAATGACAGACGACAGTCAGACTCAATAAATGTACAGCTGCATTATGAAAACTGATACATAAATAGATGCTGCGATGCTTCCACGCAATGTATTCGTGTGTGCGTGCTGTAGCCATAGAAATTGTAAAAAAAAGTTGTCAGTCAGTTGCTAATATCCGAGATCCATTAACATTAAAGTCTATGGGATGGGATTGGTTCCCGTGAAAATGTTGTTAATAACCGAAAGTTGTCTTTATCAGGGTTGCTAATAACTCTGGGTCACAGAATGGATGCCAATGGACTCCATCCAGTCACAGAAAAGGTCAAAGCCATTAAAGAGGCTCCTGCTCCCACCAATGTAATTGAGTTGAAAACCTATTTGGAGGCTGAGTGGTCCAGTGGTTAAAGAAAAGGGCTTGTAACCAGGAGGTCCCTGGTTCAAATCCCACCTCAGCTACTGACTCATTGTGTGACCCTGAGCAAGTCACTTAACCTCCTTGTGCTCCGTCTTTCGGGTGAGACGTAATTGTAAGTGACTCTGCAGCTGATGCATAGTTCACACACCCTAGTCTCTGTAAGTCGCTAAATAAACAAATAATAATAATATTTGCGATTGCTGAATTATTATAATAAATTCTTGCCTAATCTTTCACAGTGCTAGACCTATGCATAAGTTACTGAGAAAAGACGTAACATGGAATTGGCCCAAAGAATAAGAGAAAGCTTTTGAGAGTTCCAAAGAACTACTCCAGTCTTCCAAAATACTAGTCCACTACACTGCTAACAGAGAATTGATCTTGTCATGTGATGTGTCACCGTACGGAGTTGGCCAATAGGGTTTATGTCTAGAACGCTTACTGGTGCTAAACTAATTTATTCGCAACTAGACAAAGAAGGTTTAGCTGTAATGCTTGGAGTGCAAAGGTTCCACAAATATCTATGGACGTCTTTTCACTATCTGCAACGACCATAAACCTCTAATTTCATATTCCATGAAATGAAAGCTGTACCACAAATGGCATCCCCACTGATACAGAGATGGGCTGTAACATGGAGGGCATATACAATTGTTTTTAAAGCAAGCAAAGACCATGGAAATGCGGATGCCTTAAGCCGTCTTCCAGTGACAAGGAGCAGAAGGACAAGTATTAATGATGGCTCACTTAGACACACTATCCATGAGTACCATGCAGATCAAGCAGTGGATTGGGAAGGATCCCGTGTTGTCTAAAGAGGGTGGCCAGGGATCACCAGAATGAAGGGTTTAGCCAGGAGTTATATGTGGTGGCCCAAAATGAACCATTTGCAGTCATGTGCAACATGTCAAGAGAACAGGAAAACACCTGCTACAGCTCCACTACACCCCTGGGAGTGGCTGGAACAGCCATGGGGAAGAATTCATATTGACTATGCTGGACCATTTTAGGAAAAATGTTCCTAGTGATTGTTGACAGTTTATTAACATGTAACTTCAACAAATGGTTAACTGCATATTAATTAAATACCTGACACTCAAAATAAAGTGCTTCTAATACCTCATTCAGTGAGCTCTGACAATCTCCAACAAATGCTTCAACGTGATCTTGATCAGAAAAATATCGTTCGCCATGTTTTGGAGCCTCAAGGCTGTCTCCAGAAGTCTTCTTTCTTGGAAGTCCAAACAGTGCATCTGCAGCTTCCTAGAAGACATCACATACATTTTAAAAAAAAGTTGATTTTAGGATTTCATAAAATAAGGAAAAAAATACAGGATATGAACATGTAATAATGGTTCATAAATATTAAAACTCCAAATGTCAGAATGTATAATCATTAAAATAATTTGTGAGTTGTGTATCAATTGAAGCATTCCAACCCAGTCTCACGAGAGAAACATTAACACGTTTCTGCATTTCTGGGGAGAAAAACGTTACGTGGGTAACCTTTTCACTTTCAACCACAATGCTTCGCGGCAGCTTTTGTCGAAATTCTCTGATTAAACACGATCTGCTTTGAAAGTCAGCCATGTCTTTCCACCGCATCTCAGCATCTCCACGGGCATTGGCTTCACGTACCCGGTAAGCAATATATTTTTCTCATACGTTTCAGTGTAGAATTTTACAGTAGCTTTTCACTTGAGAGACGGTCGAAATGTCCATTTTTAATTAAAAAAATAAGTTAAATAAATTAGCTGTGGTTCCGCAACTGTAGTAACTTACTGCGTGAGATTTGGAGTGTGTTTTGTCTGGTGGGGGGGACGGGGACGAAGTCAAATCAAATAAAAATAAGCTTTGTTGGCATTACAAATATACAATGTTTATTATGATATGGTAATAATTTGTATTGTGTACATAGTTGCCATAAAATAAATTAAGTAAGCTTATTGAGAAATACTAATATATTAGCCAAGATAAAATACAAATCCATTCAGACATCCATTCAACAAGGAGGGTGCACGTGAACCTTTCGTTCGTGGGGGGGGGATTGGGGGGGTCTTACTAAAGAGTGAGATACGGTTGAAATGCATGAAATTCGGCCTCAGCATTTTAGTCAATATGACACATCTAAACTCACCTTTACGTTTTACTTATTAATGACATTTCCCTCGTGGTGGCCTGAACACTGCCATAACTACCTGGTTGGAGCGGAGCGGAAGGGGCGAACCGGCGCAGCAGGGATAAGGTGGAACATGTATCAAGTTAAAGCAAAATGGTAACAAACATATATCATGCATACTATAACATTGACATCTGTATTATTGGATTATATCGATTTAGAAATGCAAGGAAGTACGAATAAAAAGTGCACTGGGTGCAAGCAACCAGTCAACAAGACATGCAAGACATGCCCACACTGCCGGGCCCAGCAAACATATAAGGCAAGGCTGAAATTAGCGAGGGAGAAATTCCAGAGCACAAAAGAGGAATGGAAGATCTCGAAACTCAAGAACAACAAGGTCTTCACTTTCGATTCTGCATATCTAATGGTAAATATGTTTTGTAATATCAATGACCTCATATTGCTCATTTTTGTTAGCTCACCTGACATGAAGTAGAGGAGAGCTAATGCAATACCCTCGATGTGAGCGTCGTGTACAAATTCTAAGGTTTATGTTAAGATTTTTATATGAACTGCTGCGGTGTTTGTTTTACTTGTGATGTGTTTGAGGGTCATTTCGTAGCATTGATACCCATAATCTCGTGCCCTCAAGCCCTGAGATTCCTGGGTTATGCCCCTGGGTGGGTGTTATAGCAAATGATAAGGTACATGTTAAGATTTTTATAAGTACTTATTCAGTGTTTATTTTACATGTGAGGTGTTTGAGGATCACTATATAGCATTGATACTCAAAAACTTGATACTGTACAAGATTTTTGTGAGGACTAATTAGCTCACCTGCCATGAAGTGGAGATGAGCTAGTGCAGTACCCCTGGTGTGATTGTCAGTGTCGTGTACAAATAATAAAGTGTAGCCTATGTAAAGATTTCTTACAGAGCAGGCGAGCTGTTAGGTGGCTTTGACATCTATTTCTGGTTGTGACTTAAATGTAATATGATGCATACTATTCACATTTCTGAAAAAAGCATGATAGAAACCACAACCAAATGTTGTCATAGTGAATGTATTTTAAGTCTTTTTGTAGCTTATATATTTGATGTATTAGATCTGCTCCAAATGTAATGTAGCAGAGACTGTGTTGTTCATTTGACTTTCCCCTTGACTCTCTGTTGCTGCAGAGAGTCTAGGGGAAAGTCAGGGAACAGTTAACTGTACAGTGAGATGCATGATGTAGACTGGGCTGTCTAAAGGGAGAGCCTGTAGTTGAGTTGTTACAGTGTTGCACAGTTGCCTGTTTTAAAGGAAATCTTGCATTGTCCTGCCTCAGAAAACAATCCTTGTTACAGTATGTACCCTATCTATGTCTTTTAAGATGTATTTGCATAATTTGACCAGTCATAACTCAATTGTATACTCAGTGCTGTGACTGTGAGCATTTATATATTTCAGATGGATAAACTTCAGGCTCTGGAAATTTTCCCTCTGCTGCTTTTGGGTAAAAGGTTACCGGAAGAACGAGTTCACGGCAGAGGTTTTGGGGTGCCTCCCTTGTCAGAAATCCAACAAGAACTGGAAATGGTTGGCACTATGAAGTCACTTTACAAAAGGCTTCTTAAAAGTAAGACTATTTCTGTGTTTTATTTTAAAAATGGAACTTAAACAAAATGAATGTGTCAAATGTCTCAAGAGATTTTGTTCCTAGCAGCCATAACCTTTCAATAGTTTCACCACCTATACATGTGTAGCATTAGTACTTATAGGTGCTTTCAGATTGGTTTCCTGACACCGAATCATACACCAAGTTAATGAATACTGCGCTAAATAGCGACAAATCTGACAGTAATCTCTTACCTGCTGTAGATGTAATTATATTCAGATTCTTCTCAGCTTTAGCTTTTCTTGTTAATTTATTTAAAAAATAAGTTAAAAGTGATTGTCATGTATATGTGCACAATTTGTTCTGAAGTTAATGTGCTTTTTCTTTTAATAAGGGGAAGAAGGAGGTCCTAGTAAGGTGGATGCCTTGCTCTTCGTGGTATGTATTCTTTAATACAGTGGTTCCTGCTTTTTCCCTTTTGTTTTCCATTACTTAACACATTTGTACCCATTTTTTTTCCCCCCAGACACATAGCTATAGAAATTATGTCTCAATTTCTTAAAGATTCAACAAATCTAAATCAGATTAAGATACATGGAATATTTTTGAAAATGATGTTGTATATCGTCACAGTTGTGTATGTGTGTATATGTATGTAGTATGTATCTATCACAGATGTTTATTGCTCATATATTGGTTTGTTTGTTTCAGTGGGAAGATGTGGAGAGGCAGCTGGGAACCCCAGGAATTCCTACACCCAAAATAAGCAGAATTATAAATTCACCTGCCCATACTTTCTTGTTTGAGTTGTTTTACTGTGGTTTGACATAATTAAATTTACAAAAAATCTCTAGGATGTCATTTTTTTTTTTTTTTTGAACTCCCATAGAAACCCTGATGAAGGCAACGGCTGAAACGCGTTGGTATATTCAATAAATGTTTCTGTTTTTTTTTTTTTTTATTTTATAAATTTAGTCGTGGCAATTATTATTATTTTTTTATTACTTTCTCCCAATTTGGAATGGCCAATTATTTTATTATGCTCAGCTCACCGTTACCACCCCTGTGCTGACACGGGTGGGCGAAGACAAACACACGCTGTCCCCCCGAAGCATGTGCCATCAGCCGACCGCTTTTTTTCGCACATGCAGCCACCCAAGAGCTACAGCATCGGAGGACAACGTAGCTCTCGGGCAGCTTACAGGCAAGCCCGCAGGCGCCCGGCCAGACTACAGGGGTCACTGGTGCACGGTGAGCCGAGGACACCCTGGCCAACCTAACCCTTCCTCCCCCCAGGCGGCGCCACATTGAGCCGCCCCTGGAAGCTCCGTCCTCGGTCGGCAAAGGAGTAGACTGGACTCGAACTCGCGATGTCCAGACTATAGAACGCATCCTGTACTCCACACGGAGCGCCTTTACTGTATGCGCCACTCGGGAGCCCCTAAATGTTTTCTGCTTTTTTTTTTTTTTTATAAATAAGTCTGTTTTGCCTTCACACACCACAGTGAGTTTGTCAAGTTATGCCAGTTTTTTTTCATTTTTAAATTATACAAAATCAAATCAAATTGAATGGAAATAAAATAAAATGTACATTTCAATGGGTCATTGTCCTCTCATTTATTAAAATTTGACTTTGGGGGTGAAGCAGATGCATGTACTGGTGTTGGTGTCTGAAGGCAGTTACAGTTGTCTTATAAAGCATCAATTTTCTCAAAACTGAAGGAACTGTTAGTAAAATTCATGAAATCCAGCTTTACCCCTCAAAAAGGTATAGCCACATCAACACTTTTACATGTTCATTTGCAGCAGCAGGCAGCAACCCTTTTGTGTAAGACTAGCTAGACCAGTAGTTCTCAAGCCTGGTCCTGTGGAGACCCCCTGTGCATGCTAGTTTGTTTTCCAAATGATCTCTTAATTAATAAGAATAATTGAAAACATACATTTAACAATTTCTTTGATTAATCCTGTCTTTAAACTGTTTTTAACAAAATGTAGGTTTGTATCATTGCCAGTTGATACTTTTCAGAACTCCCCCTCATGTAGGTGTTCATTTTCAGTAACCATGTGTCTGCTCTTAAAGCAATCAGGGCCAAAGTGTCCCAAAGTCAAACCCGCGCTCCCCAAAATATTAACCCTCTCGGAACTACCTGAAATTAAAAGGTTAGTATCAACCCGACCCAGCGCTACCCAGAATGCCCTGTCTCAGGTCCAGGTAAGGTTCGGCTCCAGAGTTATTGCCAAAAACAAATGGTCCCCAAATGACATAATTTCACGGTCCCCAAAAGCCGCTGTTGTAAGACCGTTAATGGTCCCTTAATGACAATATTTTCATTAGACATTGAGACAAGACATCTTAGCCCCCTTTTCTCACAGTCTAAGACATCTGCCAGGAATAATTTAAAAACTCGTGCAGAAGGTGGCCATCTCCCGAATTAATTAGGTGATTTAATTTGTTGCTAATCGGGAGATGGTCACCTGTTATAAAAGCCGGCAGCTCTCGGCACTCGGGTGGGCGCTGGGCGCGTAGAGAGAGTGGAGAGAGAGAGAGCAAAAACGAAATTGAATAAACGAATACAATACAGGAACAGTGACAGCGACTGCCCAGCCTGACCTGTATGGTTTATGTATTATTTTGTGTTCGAGATTTGTTTTGTTTACCTGTTTTATTTTGCTCTGTGAGCACAGTTTGTTTTTGTTTAAAACTTTGATTTATTTTTGCTTAATAAAACGGCGCAGCCGCGTCTTACTTTAACTGCAGTGCCTGGGGTCAGTCATTTTCCTTCCTGCTTCTGCCGTGACGTCACCGCCTAGCCATCCTGTCACAGGCGGTATAAGCAATTCACACAGACCTATAAGCCGCTACAGTGGCGGTTCTGAACCGTCATAACTCCTCTGTGTGAAAGCACCTTAAGACATAAAAATCCTAACCTCCCATAATTCCATCACATGCACCATGTTACGATCATGGTGAATTGTAATGATGTTTCACTACCACAGTCTTTGCACCGCCAAATCTCGGAACCCTCCAAACCCGCACTGCAAAATGTACACCATGGCCTCTCTGGTGGACAGAAGCTCAACAGCAGTGTCATGAAACCCCTCCCTAATATTGTGCCATTGTACAATATTTTCAGGCTTTTTGGCTCTTGAAGGAAGGATTTGGTCGTCAGTGTTTAAATGGACCTCAGTGGAGCAGAAATCAGAAGCAATGCTTTCACTGGGCAAGGGCTTCTCTGCTGAAGATGATGTACTGGTAAATCCGGGTGGTGTAACACAGCATTTTTCGATTTGCACTCTCCTTTGAGAGCTCACTTTCTTAACCCTTTGCGGTCCATTGTCGGACCTGGTCCGACATTGCAATTATTCCTATCTGGTCCATTGTCGGACCCTGTCCGACATCATCAAAAAAAATGCAAAAACAGGTTTCTAGTCATTTTTTCTCCGGAAAAAAGCCGAGAAAACCATTCAATGGCCGAGTGGGAGCGACAGGAGCCGAGATAAGCCGATAAAAAAAAAAAAGAAAAAAAAGGCGTATCTCATGAATAGTCATACTTGCCCCTGGCATCACATAGAGGCGGTCATAAGGAAACAAGCTGACTGTATCAGCGCACAGAGACTATCACAGACATTTGCAGAGCTTTTTTGAGATGTTATAGTTATAAAATAATGACTTGGATTGTATTATTGAGGAGTTTGGTGATAAAACGAGTGATCAGGAGATCGGTATGTACGACTATTATTATTATTATTATTATTTATTTCTTAGCATATGTGAAAGCGATAGTGAACAAAAGGGTGGGACGGGGCTGGAGATGCCTAGTGAGTGCTTTGTTGATATGCAGGGCCTTTTAAACCCCTTTTGACTGTGGAAAAATACTTTTAAACAGCACGCCTAAAATTAACTGCGCTGTGAAAATAAATTGTGCCTGACGCGCACTTAATAAATGGACTGCAAAGGGTTAAATAAAAGAGGAGGATGGACAGATTTTTTCATGGCATGTTTTAATTCCTGCAAATACAGAAGACAATGTTAGAAATACAAATGGACCACTTTCACACACTGCTAATTTTTCATACATTTCATAATTATTTTATTGCAAGACCAGTATCATTTGCTAGATTTTATTTTAAAAAGGAAACATTTGAACTATCTGATTTTGAAATACTACATTCACAAAGCAGGTTGATATAGATGTTAAGGATTCAAATATGCTGCATTATTATTTATTTATTTGTACAACAGGTTCCTAGGTATGACGTAGGCAATATAAAGTCTTATGCAGAAGATAGAAATGCCTCACGTAGTAGATAAAAAGTCCTACGTAGCAGTTAAAAATTCCTACGTAGTAGATTTTTTTTTTCATGGGCACTTATTTATTTATTTTGTGAACCACGGAAGTAGGTTTCTTTGGGCCCATGCAATTCTTAGTCATTTTACAGTTGCCACTTGCCTACTGTACCACACACGCAGGTCTATGTATGTTTGCGCTTTTTACAGAGTAAACTGAAACAGTTTTGATGGGCTGTATTGCTTATTAACACCTGCAGTGGGGGTCTAAAACAAAGCAATCATTTCTTTTTTGGTCTTTTGTAATTCGCAAGTGCTAAATTAAATTAGACATGACATGTACATTTTAATAGAAACACTACCGTAAATACAAAACTGTTTTTTTGGTAATTAAATGACATATAGACTATCGCAACTGCACAGACAGGCTTTCCAAAGTGAAGCCCAATAAAGGCAATCAAACTGAACTAAATATTAACTGCATTATTGTTTGTTTAACCCCTTCTTTGCTGAGACCCTTGTAACGCCCTGTGCTACAGGCATTTTTGAATTTGGGACTTTCCTGACTTACATCAAAATTATGTTCCTATGTTCCTTTTCAAGTACCCCTGGTACCCCTTCTATTGGTGCCAGGTTTTGTGGTTTATTTGGACATGTGACTAAAAAATACAGCTATTATTGTAAACAAAATGCAACTTTTTCATAAAATGTATTATACCTGCATCACATTTAGTCCCTAAAATGCTAATGTTTGGTGTAAGAATGTAGACACTTTTATGATGCTGGATGTGCCTGTGTCTATGTGGAAATCTTTTCATTGTTATTGGAGGGTTTACATGCTCTAGACAGATACCAGGCCACTTTGAATTTGCCACTTTGAAAAAAGCAACCCATGGTCTACTGTACCCACTCTGATTTCAAATGGCCACTACTCCACAAAAGAATAAGATAAGTATTTATAAGTATGTATTTTCTGAAACTGCACAATAATTTTCAAGGATTTTATAAATGGGTAACATGACCTTGTGTGTCAATGGGGTGTTACCCATAATCCTTCTGCAATTTGAGGTAACGTCACTGCATATCGTAAAAGTCACTTTTTCCCCCTTATATTTGGACTGTTAAAATTGCCCTGAGTGTCCTGAATTCAGAAATACCAAATATGTGCACCTTTCTATAGTTTTTCAGGCGTTTATAGGTCCTAGACTGAGACTAGGTCACTTGGAACTTTCCCCTTCCACAAGGTACTGTTGCTGCATGACAACAAGTGACTTTTAGTACCTTTTCTTAAATTTGTTACTGGTCATGGTGGTTTGTTCCGGGGTTTAGTCTTTCTAGTACTCATGTAATGGTGTCTGCTAAGAAATAAATAATGTACCGTGTGGTACCTTTCAAAACACTCCTCCAAACAGAGGCCTGGCTGAGAGGGACAGTGCGGACAGTAGTACCGTGTATCCCTCCTCATGCCCTTGCAGGAACATACACGGCACTTTTTTGTGGCCTGCTTTACTCCCAGATGGTGGCAGCATACATATAAAATAACGTTCAGTAAGTCTAGCTACTGTTTCTAATCTTACTGTTTGGAGGTGACAGAAGTCTGGAAGGCAAGAAAAGTAAGTCTGTTTTCTGGAGTCGTAAAGTACACAACATGGCTGTTGTGTAATTAAATCTGGACCATGTACATGGCAAGTTTTTTATACCATGCCATGGTCTTCCTTGCAGCATTGTATGGCTCCAGCATTTGGTCCAACTTATCTACACCTCCCATGTGTCTATTGTAGTCCAGCACACACTCAGGCTTATTTGTGCGAGTGTCCCGATTTCGCACAGGAACTGTCACTGTGGCCTCATTGTGAATGGTGGTGAGGAGGTACAAATCTTTTTTATGTATTTCATTGCCAGCAGTTCCTCACAGCACCGGTTTGGTCTTATTGTGCCACAAGCCATTCTTTGGGATGTGTACAAAACCCTAAACAGAGGGATTCATGTGTAGAAGTTGTCTACATACAAATGGTAGCCCAAATTTAAGAGGGGAAAAACCATATCCTACACAATTCTCAGTGGTCTGCAACCATGGGGGGCAGCCAGGTGGCTCAATCTGAGACTCCTTCCCTGTGTTCACTTTGAACCGATGAGTGTACCCAGTGGAGCTCTCACACAGTTTGTACAGTTTAATACCATAACGGGCACGTTTCATGGAAATATATTGTTTAAAAATGAGCCTCCCCTTGAATAGATGGAGGGACTCCATCTATTCATCCACAGATTCGTTTTTGCCAGGTGACTTATCCACAGATACATTTTTGTCAGGTGAACTTGTCTCAATCTGTAGGTGATCGAGAAGGGGACGCAATTTGAAGAGTCTGTCAAATTCAGGATGGTCCCTCGGGAGAGCATAAGAATTGTCATTATAGTGTAATTTTTTTTTAATTAATTGGAACCTGTCCTGGCTCATGGTGGCAGGGAAAATTGGGCAAGCCTGAACAGGGTCAGTGGACCAATATAAATCAATTCTAGGTTTATTCATCAGTCCCATCAGAAGGATAAACCCCAGAACTTTTCATTTAAATTAGATTAGTGGGGACCCATTTGGCACCCTAGAATATCGCCCCAGATTGTCCCCATATTGTGCCATGTATTGCTGGACATACAAATTGGTTTGAATAACCAAGTACTCAAAAAAGTCATCAGTGATGAACAACTGGAAGAAGTCAATTGGGGTCAATCCATTTGTGTTCACCCTGGTACCTGGTGTGCCAGAAAGGTGGAATTTGAGGCTGGATGTTGTTAGGGGAGGTCCAATCGTAGAGTGTCTGAAATCCATCACCCCTTGGTCCAGGACATACTGTACCCTGTTCTTGTGGGGCTCAGGCTCAATGTTTATTGGCTCCTCTTCCTCACTAGTGCTGGATTTCTCACTGGAGGAAGAGTCACTCAGTATATATCCACTACCAGAGTCATCAGGCACAATATCTCTCTCTGAGTGAGTCTTAAGACTCCCTTAAGAGGTCAACGACTCTCCTACCCCAGTCCATTTTGTCACGGCACGCCACTGCTATATATATATATATATATATATATATATATATATATATATATATATATACAGTATATTTTTTTAAAAACGCATCACAGTATCTAAAACTGTTTAATGATCAACTTTTACATTTCTGTAGCTTTTTCTCATTTGCTTTGTTTTTGCTGCATTTTCATAACTACACAATAAAGATTTGCCATGCCAGAAAAAAACAAAACAAAACATGGGCTGTGAGAGATAAACATGTACATGGTAACATTGAAGTGATGGGCTTTGTATCAGAAAACTAAAAAGGAGTCGGAAATCGCGTGTGAAGGGTAAGTCAGAGTTCCCACACGTCCTGGAAAACTTCATTTCCAGGCCTGGAAAAGTCATGGAAAATGGAGAAAAAAATAAATGTCCTGGAAAAGCCATGGAAAACTGTGACACAATTTATATTGGCCAAAAAAATAAAGTATACGCCAGCTAGGGGGCTGTGTACAAGGCTGGTCAATGTTTGGTTAGAAATGTGTACCGTTGTGCTAAAATTAGCAACTGATACTAAAGTCTATCATTTCACTTATTCGTAAACTTAATTTAAAAAATCGTGGCTGCTACCAAAAGCCTTCTCTTCACTCCTGCATTTTTTATACAAAATTAAATAGGAGGCTGTGTGGTCCAGTGGTTAAAGAAAAGGGCTTGTAACCACGAGGTCCCTGGTTCAAATCCCAGGTCAGCCACTGACTCATTGTGTGACCCTGAGCAAGTCACTTAACCTCCTTGTGCTCCGTCTTTCGGGTGAGACGTAGTTGTAAGTGACTCTGCAGCTGATGCATAGTTCACACACCCTATTCTCTGTAAGTTGCTTTGGATAAAGGTGTCTGCTATATAAACAAATAAAATAAAATCTAAAAACTGTAAAGATGAAATTTTTAGAAATGTATACATCTTCTCGGTATATTATCTACAACACAAGAAAAACTTTGTTTGACATTATGCAGCGAATTAACATTTTTCAAGGTTTAACCTTACAAAAATCGGTGCATTTAGCTAAATTATGATAAGGGAGATGAAGCTACACTAAAGGCAAATTCAGGTACACTTTAGCATTGCTTAAAACAAAATATGTAATAGCTTACCTCAAGGGTTTATTTTTATTAATTATTTTTGAGGTGCTCCAACACATAGCGTACATATTTGATGTTATTTATATAAGTAACTTTGATTTGTAAACCCGGTTTATATCAAGTTTTAAGAAATCAGATTGGTGGTTTTGTGGTGCAGCAAAATAAAAAGTGCATCACTTCACATATGTTATTAAAGTGTTTGACTCGATTGCATCGACAGCAGGGAATACAAAGCCTGGATCTGTAGCTAGACACAGCTTGGAGAGAGATGTGTAAATACTAATTTATTAAATATTGTATTTAAAATAGATACCTTTTTGGAACAGACTGTTAAATACGCAATGAATACTGATTTTAAAAAAGTATGCGTTACGTATGTAAAGAACATCAAATATGTAGGCTATGTGTTTGTATCCTAATGTCCAAAGAACATTAAACAAGAACCACCACGTCAGTCATTTTGACTGTTTGAGGTTTTCAAATTTAAATTACTCGTTTGAAAGTTATGCGGTTGTTTGTTTATGACTTTTGCTAAATACATGTGTTAAATACCCTGACAGCACTTGAAAGGCAGGATCACGAAAATAAGGAAGTTAGAATCCCACCCACCTAGAACCGCCAAAGCAGTCATTTTGACTGCCTTTTACAATACATGTTTTTATTCTGAATATAAACTACAATATTCTATTTTTTTATAAACAAGCCTATCGCTACTAGACCTGGCAGCCATCAATTCCTTCGTTTTTTACAAGGAATGCACCTGGGGAAAATATCAGTAGGAGAGATTTCATCTTGAAGTTAGCCACAGCGCTTCGGCAGAAACATTTCGATCAAACAACTGCAAAGCAGCAGGCTGCAGCAGCTCAACCTGGATTCTGTGCTGCACCAAGTAACACATGCAAAAGAAAACATGTGTTACTTTTGTTTTAAATTTAAAATTATACCTCTTTACACGCTAGTTTCTTATGAAATGTTTATTTTATTATAGTTTTTCATTTAGTAGTGCTTTATATGTAGTCAGTTAGAAAATAAACCCTTTTATGTTTAATTGTTCATTTAAATACAGCGTTTCGGCTGTGCAGATGTTTGATATGACGTGCTTTTGAGTTACGATAGTTTGTCTTTCATTTTAATTAGGGCTGTCAAGCGATTAAAAAAATGAATCACGATTAATTTCACAATTAAAAAAAATAATCTAAGTTAATCTCGGTTTTAATCGCGTATTAAATTGTTACAATTACTACATCCATCTAATTTAAATTTGTTTTATTACTGATTCTATTGTTTTTATTATTCTTAACTGTAAATAAAATTGTTTAAAATGTATTTATTAAACCAGGAAATTTACCTATTGAGACCACCACCAAAATTTACTCGGGGCAATAATTTAGAAATTACAAATACAACCAACATAATAAAATGTGCGGTTCAAGCTTGATCAGCAGCATACAGAGATCAGAAGGGAGACAAAACCGAACCAGGTAACTACAGACCAATAAGCCAGACTTATATTATATGGAAACTATAATAAGATCCAAAATGGAAAATTACCTAAAAGGGAGACAAAACCAAACCAGATAACTACAGACCAATAAGCCTAACTTCTATTATATGTAAACTTATGGAAACTATAATAAGATCCAAAATGGAAAATTACCTATATGGTAACAATATCCTGAGAGACAGTCAGCATGGTTTAAGGAAAGGGAGATCATGTCTAACTAACCTGCTTATTTTTTTTGAGGATGCAACATCAACAATGAATAATTGAAAAGCATACAACATGGTTTATTTAGATTTCCAGAAAGCTTTTGACAAAGTCCTGCATAAAAGTGTAACGATCACTCTGCACAACTGAGAGGCAGTTGCACTGTCCTCCCTAAGGAGATACTACTGGCCCTATTCCTATAGCTAAATAAGTCCGCAAGAGTGACGGACAGCAAAAGCAGGGACGTCAGAGGTGTCAATTTCACGAACAACCAGTTTATTATTCTGAACAATAATGTCAACAAATGAAAAAATGAACAACTGAATTAAATGAATAATGATAAGACAGGAATTCAAATAATTGCAGGTAACAGATAAGAAGTAAGATGGTACAGATAAGTATGTAGGGACAAACAGAAGGCTAAACAGTTTCACAAAGTAGAAATGACTGGTGTCGGAGGGTCTCCAATAAACCCACACTCACAAACACAACCCACACAGATAGACAAAAGATAAATAAATAGATACAGATGAAAACAGTGTCTTGTGGAAACAATTACATTTAACAGTCTCTGTGGCAATGGTGGGAGAATGACAGGTAGGCCCAACAAGTCCAGTAATAGCAGGGTAATTGAAATCCATACAAAGTAACAAAATAACAAAGTAACAGAAAAATACAGGAAACAAAGTATCAAATTAAAGTAGAAAAAATCCAAACAAAAAGAAATGATCTCACCCACAAATAAGGCAGTCCAGCAAAGTGTCCCGAAATGATGGTGATTGTAGAAGGTTGAAAACATTGAGTACGTTGAAATTGTTGAGACTGTCCAGTAGTGTTGAGTTGAATGGTGAACAGTTGTTTGGCAAAAATCAGGAGGATCAGGAAAAAATGGAGGCTGTCACACATAAAACAACAAACACTAAACAGACCTAGAAAAACAGCTAAACTTAAACAAGTAACAGTGAAAACAAAAGAGCAGTTTAGACAAAGCGCAGCAACAAAAGAAAATGAACGGATGCACTGGAATTATCTAAGGATGGTAATGGATTCACTGAAATTTAAGTAGAGAAAATGCTGTAGTTTAATGGATTCCTCTGAGAAAGGGAGTCCCTCTCCTGGCCTAGCCAGCCAGCTTTAAACAGGTATTGGCTTACAAGGAGCTCTGAGATTGGAGGGTGAAAATCTGAATGAGCCAATGGGGAGAGAGGATGAACAGAGGGTGGTTGCAAGGAACTATGGGAAATGAAGTTTTAACCTGGCCAGGCTACTGACCCTAATTAAAGGGACAGGTGGGTGAGACTTACACCCACATTATGTAGCATGGGAATTGCTACATATTCCCCCACACTGGAGGTGCAAGGGACGAACGCCATAGTAGCGTTTTAAATTAACAATATTGGCGGTATCCTCTTTGAAATAATCTGGCTCCCCACTTGACTTTGTAGTTGTTGGGTCCAAGTCTCTTGGTGACAAGAGCTGGCCCAAACCATTTAGGGGCAAGTTTTGCGGAAAACTTTCGGAGGCATCAGATAAGGGGTGAGATCTTATCCAGACTAACTCACCTTCTTCATACTGACAGTGTGCTCTCCGGGCATTGTAATTCCGAGCTTGCCGTTTCTGAGCTTTGGCAGCGTGATCCCTCACCTCTTGGCAATCTGCTGCTGGCGATCTAGCAGTTGGTAGGGATCGGTGGATGGAGCAGGAGCAACAGCGATTAATCGGTCCAATGGGCCTCTGATGGTCCTTCCGGCTAGTACTGCAGGAGAGAAGCCAGTGGTTTCATGTTTGGCGGTGTTGAGGCGAAACGAAACTCGGGTAGCCACTGATCCCACAGCTGATGGTTTTCCGGCGAAAGATGCAACCATGGTCTTTAAGGTGCGGTTCACGCGTTCTGTCAGGTTGGTCTGTGGGTGGTAGCTGGTGGTGAGTTTTTGTACGACTCCCCAGGTCTTGCACACCTCTGCGAGTAGCTGGCTCGTGAACTGAGGTCCACGGTCTGAAAGAATGTGTTGCGGTGTTCCCCATCAGTGAATATTTCCTGCGTCAAAATGTTCACAATCTTGGTGGTCTTACTGTCCCGCAATGGAAACAGCTCAACCCACTTTGTGAAGTAATCAACAATGACCAGGATGTAAGTATTACCTTTTTACTTCTTGGGAAAGGTCCCATTAGGTCCAGACCCAGCATCTCTCAGGCTCCTTCACAGTAGTGGACTGGAGTTGACCTGCAGGTTTGGTGTTGGGCGGTTTGTACTTCTGGCAGGTTTGACACTCCTTTATGTGGCGCCATGTATCTTTACGGATGGAGGGCCACCATGCAACCTCCAACATGCGCAACAAGGTCTTCATCCTGCCCAGGTGACCTCCCAAAGGGTTGTCATGGTAGTGGTGGAGGAAGGAATCCGTCAGCTGTTCGGAATAACCAGCTGGTATCGGAATCCTTGTTTAGGAATGGGCACCGGCGATACACAAGTCCCTGCTGTTGGATGAAGGAGATGCGGTTATCATTGGCAGTATTGGAAGCAATGTCATTGATGATATCAGCGATAGCTGGGTCTTTGGACTGGCGGCGCAATCTGGTCCATGGTGGTGGGAAGATCCATGCTACTCGCAGGGGCATTGCTAGCACACACTGATGCAGAAGGAGTTGAAGGTGGTACAAGTGGAGCTCTGGAGAGTGCATCAGGCACAAGATTCAGACTACCTTTCCTGTAAATAACGGTAAAAGTGAATTGTTGTGGCGAAGAGTCCAGCGGGTCAGTCTGGAAGAGGTTTTGGGTTATTGAATGCCCAGGAGAGTGCAGCGTGGTCAGTGACAACCTCAAACTCCATCCCCTCCAGATAATGCCGCCATTTTCTACTGCCCACACGACAGCGAGACACTCCTTTTCAGATGTGGAGTAGTTTTTTCGGCAGAGTTCAGTAATTTGGAGGCGTAGGCTATTACTTTCTCATCCTCTCCTTCTAGCTGGGTCAGAACTGCTCCTAGTCCTACATCGCTGGCATCAGTGAAGACTTCGGAGCGTCTTGTTGATGTCTGGGTGAGCAAGGACTGGAGGACTGATCAAAGCTTCTTGGAGGAGTTTGAAACTCTTCTGGCACTCTCCTGTCCATTTCAGGGGACATCTTTCTTTTCAAGTTGTTAAGTGGGGCAGCAATATCCGCAAACCTGGGGATGTACTTGTGGTACCACCCTGCCAAACCTAGGAACCGTTGAACCTCCTTCAAGTTGGTAGGAATGGGATATTCCTGGATGGCTTGGAGCTTGTGGGGATCAGCAGCTACACCCTCACCTGAAACCACATGACCAAGGAAATGGAGAGTGTGTTTAAAGAAGTGGCATTTTTGAGATTGAGAGTAAGGCGGGCCAGATGAAGTTTGTGGAAGACAGCTTCGAGGTCTTGAAGATGCTGCGCTGAGTTTGGTGAATAGACAATGATGTCATCTATGTAGGCGAAACAGATCTTCCCTCGGAGGTCTCCTAACACTCTCTCCATCAGCCGTTGAAAAGTGGCTGCAGCATTTTTAACCCAAATGGCATTACTTTAAACTGATAGAAACCAAAGGGTGTGGAAAATGCAGTCTTAGCTCTACTTCCTGAGTCCATCGCCACTTGCCAGTAACCCGGCGTAAATCAAGGGAGCTGAATACCGTGGCACCACTCAGGGACTCCAGGATGTCATGAATGAGGGGCATGGGATATGCATCAAAGATGGTCTTGGCATTCAGCTTCCTGTAGTCCACACAGAACCTGTATCCTCCGTCTTTCTTCTCTGTGAGCACCACTGGAGAGGACCATGGGGAGGTAGATGGCTCGATAACTCCGTCCAGAAGCATGTCTTGGGCGTGTTCCTTGATTAAAGCCTTTTTCAGTGGAGATGCTCTATACAGTCGACCCCGGACAGGAACTTCGTCCTCTGTGGAGATGGAGTGGCGGGTGACTGTTGTCATTCCCAACTGATCAGTGCAGACCGATGACCACTTTTGCTGGAGGTTCTGGAGTTGTTGCTCAACAGGAGATGGTTCAGCTGAAGTGATGGTCATGGTCACCTTCGCCGGTTGGCATGGTTTTGGATCAGAGGTGGTAGGTGGCTGGCAAGATGTATGGAAGTAGAGGCTGACACTCGATAAGGACCTGTCCCAGGAAGCTTCCCCTCATACCGTGGCAAAAAGGATGGTAGGAGAAATCCTTCTGATGTTTGACACCATACTGCCTATTGACAATGTCAATCTGGGTATGAGTTTTCTCCAGGAAATCCAAGCCTAGAACTAGGGAAATGTTAGATGATGATCCTGTAGGATATATGTGCCTAGAAACCAGATCTCCCGTGGAGAAGGTAAGTGAGGCGAACTTGACCTTTGGCCTGGTGTGACTGTCCGTCCGCCAGCATGAAATACTGGTCCTGTGCAGACTCCAGCTCTTCCCCTGGATGAGCGATCTTCCTCCAGAGACTCTCTCTCATCAGAGTGAAGGTGCTCCCAGTGTCCAGGACTGCAGGCCCTTGGAGCCCTCGAGCGCCCACATCCACGATCAGCAGAGTCAGGCTTGCAGCAGGAGCTATATTCTTCTCCTGGCTTCTCACCATGCTGACCTCTGCCGGCTTCTTCGTAGCTCCTTTATGGCTCCTCTTGTCCTGAGCGGCTTTGCTGGAGTTTGCCTTGACCCAGTATTCCCGCTGGGCAGCGTTGTCTTTCTCCACCTGGGTCCCGATGCGCACCAGTTCTTTCACTGTCTTCACCGTTCCCCTTAGACAGCTTGCCAGTTTGGGATTACAGCTGTTGAGAATCCGTTGAACCACTTCAGACTCCTCCAAGTCTGGCTTCCAGCGCAGACATAGGGCACGATAGTCATAGGCGAAGTCAAGGATTAAGCTCGTCAGGCAGCTGGACTCTGGGCGAGTCGGTCTTCCACTTCGGTCTGGAAGTCAGGCGGCAGAAAGGCTTGGCGGAAGGCAGTCTTGAACTGTTCCCAGGAGTGGATTCCCTTGCGCTCTGCAAACCACCAGCTCTTTGCTGAGCCTTTCAGCACACTGGACATGGTTGCCATGATCTCATAGGGTGTCATGGGGCGTAGCGCTAGGAATTCATCACATTTGTCCAGGAAGTCAATGGCATCGCTGCTGGCCTCCCGCCAAACTCTGGGAAGTTGATTTTAATGGGCAGCTTTGCTTGGGAAAGACTTCCTTCAGTTCTGGAGCCATGGTAATCAGCAGACCCACCGTCAAAGGAGAATTGTTGTGGTGCAGACTGCTTTCTAGAGGAGAGAGACGGCAAAGAAAGTGGCAGGCGAGGGGTGCTGGTCTTTTGAAGAGTTTCTTCAGCTCTTCTCCCCACAGCACATCGCGGCGTTTCAGGCACTTCACCACTTCCAGATCCATTTCGTCAAGGGCCTCTTGCCTTCGATTCTCCATATCTGCGGCGTCCTTCGATGTAACCTCGCAGGACCTGTTCACGATTAATGCTGCTCTCCTGTAACTCAGACAGCTGTGTTTCCAGTTGCTCAACACGGTCAGTGAGATGGGAACAGTGCTCAGTCAATTGCCCTATCGCAACACTGTCAGTAAGGTTCCCTTCATCATCATCGCCTCCAGAAAGCTCTGCCCCTTCTTGGGTAATGTACAGATCACTAAGGCGGGTAGTTCTCTCTGTGATAGGCTCTCTGATAGTCACATGGGGTCTATCTCCAATCTCAGAGAAGTTTAGCGAAGTCAAGGTCTGATCTTCCATTTCTGACATTAAGTTCCCAACAATTTAAACTGATGAATTTAGATTTGAATTTAATGACACAAAGGGTCCCCGTCACGGGCCACCAATTCTGTAACGATCACTCTGCACAACTGAGAAGCAGTTGCACTGTCCTCCCTAAGGAGATACTACTGGCCCTATTCCTATAGTTAAATAAGTCAGCAAGAGTGACGGACAGCAAAAGCAGGGGCGTCAGAGGTGTCAATTTCACGAACAACCAGTTTATTATTCTGAACAATAATGTCAACAAATGAAAAAATGAACAACTGAATTAAATGAATAATGATAAGACAGGAATTCAAATAATTGCAGGTAACAGATAAGAAATAAGATGGTACAGATAAGTATGTAGGGACAAACAGAAGGCTAAACAGTTTCACAAAGTAGAAATGAATGGTGTCGGAGGGTCTCCAATAAACCCACACTCACAAACACAACCCACACAGATAGACAAAAGATAAATAAATAGATACAGATGAAAACAGTGTCTTGTGGAAACAATTACATTTAACAGTCTCTGTGGCAATGGTGGGAGAATGACAGGTAGGCCCAACAAGTCCAGTAATAGCAGGGTAATTGAAATCCATACAAAGTAACAAAATAACAAAGTAACAGAAAAATACAGGAAACAAAGTATCAAATTAAAGTAGAAAAAATCCAAACAAAAAGAAATGATCTCACCCACAAATAAGGCAGTCCAGCAAAGTGTCCCGAAATGATGGTGATTGTAGAAGGTTGAAAACATTGAGTACGTTGAAATTGTTGAGACTGTCCAGTAGTGTTGAGTTGAATGGTGAACAGTTGTTTGGCAAAAATCAGGAGGATCAGGAAAAATGGAGGCTGTCACACATAAAACAACAAACACTAAACAGACCTAGAAAAACAGCTAAACTTAAACAAGTAACAGTGAAAACAAAAGACCAGTTTAGACAAAGCGCAGCAACAAAAGAAACTGAACGGATGCACTGGAATTATCTAAGGATGGTAATGGATTCACTGAAATTTAAGTAGAGAAAATGCTGTAGTTTAATGGATTCCTCTGAGAAAGGGAGTCCCTCTCCTGGCCTAGCCAGCCAGCTTTAAACAGGTATTGGCTTACAAGGAGCTCTGAGATTGGAGGGGTGGAAATCTGAATGAGCCAATGGGGAGAGAGGATGAACAGAGGGTAGTTGCAAGGAACTATGGGAAATGAAGTTTTAACCTGGCCAGGCTACTGACCCTAATTAAAGGGACAGGTGGGTGAGACTTACACCCACATTATGTAGCATGGGAATTGCTACAAAAGATTAATTCTCAAACTGAACGCAGTAGGGATTCAAGGAAATGCATGCACATGGATTAGGGAGTGGTTAACATGTAGAAAACAGAAAGTACTGATTAGAGGAGAAATCTCAAAATGGAGCGAGGTAACCAGTGGTGTACCACAGGGATCAGTATTAGGTCCTCTGCTATTCCTAATCTACATTAATGATTCTGGTATAGTAAGCTAACATTTGCAGACGACACAAAAATAGGATGAGTGGCAAACACTGTTGCAGCAGCAAAGGTCATTCAAAATGATCTAGACAGCATTCAGAACTGGGTAGACACATGGCAAATTACATTTAATAGAGAAAAATGTAAAAGTACTGCACGCAGGCAATACAAATGTGCGTTATAAATATCAAATGGGAGTTACTGAAATTGAAGAAGGAATCTATGAAAAAAACCTAGTAGTTTATGTTGCCTCAGAAATGTCTTCATCTAGACAATGTGTGGAAGCTATAAAAAAGGCCAACAAGATGCTTGGATATATTGTGAGAAGTGTTGAATTTAAATCAAGGGAAGTAATGTTAAAACTTTACAATGCATTAGTAAGACCTCACCTAGAATATTGTGTTCAGTTCTGGTCACCTCGTTACAAAAAGGATATTGCTGCTCTAGAAAGAGTGCAAAGAAGAGCAACCAGAATTATCCCGGGTTTAAAAGGCATGGCGTATGCAGACAGGCTAAAAGAATTGAATCTATTCAGTCTTGAACAAAGAAGACTACACGGTGATCTGATTCAAGCATTCAGAATCCTAAAAGGTATAGACAATGTCAACCCAGGGGACTTTTTTGACCTGCAAAAAGAAACAAGGACCAGGGGTCACAAATGGAGATTAGATAAAGGGGCATTCAGAACAGAAAATAGGAGGCACTTTTTACACAGAGAATTGTGAGGGTCTGGAACCAACTCCCCAATAATGTTGTTGAAGCTGACACCCTGGGATCCTTCAAGAAGCTGCTTGATGAGATTTTGGGATCAATAAGCTACTAACAATGAAACGAGCAAGATGGGCTTAATGGCCTTCTCTTGTTTGTAAACTTTCTTATGTTCTTATGTTCTTATGTCTAATTGAGAGAGGTCAGACTCGGCTGACACTATGAGACCGCATGGAGAACAAAAGCGCTGGAAAAGAGAATGAAGAAATAAGCACATAAAGATGGCCAGGGTCTCCCCCTCCCAGCTTTAAGAATCACCTTCGATAAGTTGAGTCAATGACTAGCTCTCGAAAGTTGGGAGCAAACTTTGCTCTCAAAGGAGAGACTGGCATGGGTGCAAATTAATAGATTTAAGCAGGAGAATGGAAAAACTAAATGTAGTTAAAGTTTTTGGCTGGGGTTACCCTCTGACCAGCGGGAACCTTCCTCTTGGGAGGGCGAGGTGACGTTGTCGGCCTCTGAGCTTCACTTGCCCCCAAAAGAGCACCCCTGAATCCATGCAACTGCGCCACCAATGCAAAGAAGAGAGAAAATTGTTAGTTAGAAATGCTAGTTAGTGATTTTGGACAGCTTTGTGGTGACAGCAGACCTGGAAGAGAATGGACACCAGACTGGGGTAGTGAAAGCGCTGCTGCTCGTTTAATAATAAGTAAATACCTTTTCCAAAACAAAACACTGAACAAACAAAATGGCACGTTGGCCAAAATAAACAGACAAGCAAACAGTTGACGAACCCAAACAAGTATTGTGCGGGTCCTCCTGCACAAGTAGCAATTGTTATATTTTTAGATTTTAAATTCTTTCTCATATCTCTCTCTCTCCGTTCTCCCTGAACACCCAACCCCAAGTGAGTGATTCGTGCCTCTATGCAGGGACTCAATTGCTAATTAATCATTCACTTGAATCCCGACACATGAACTAATTTGTGCAATCCCTGTGCCCACATACAAATACACACTTTACTCTGCACATGAAGTGATTGTTCAATCCCTGTGCCTAATTACAAATATGCATTTTAAATCATCCATGCTACATAACCCAGTTTACACCCCGTGCACCAATACATACACCCCACATAAAACACAAAAATATGCACAGGGCGGGGCACCCCACCACAGTGATTAATTTCTATTAAAACCCATTTTATGTGGGTGGAAACCTCTGGTGGTCCTGGTGGACAGATGGCCCCCACTCTGGGCAAGCTAGCAATACTTTGTTTAGTGTAATAATATCGAGGAGAAAAGAATGAATGTAAGATTCCACTGCAGAGGAAGACCAATGCCCCAAGGACATTTAATATTGAATAATAGGTATACAGCAATATACAATTTGCTCTTTAGTGGTGCACAATTGGCTCTTTTAATTCAAATGCCTTGCATTCAGTGATTGCAGTTACTGTAATTAATAAAATACTTAGGGATGAACTATAGTGTTCCTGGATTAGATATTATAAACAAGTGTTATTTGCACAAGTTAAACCCTCTTAGTCCCTTAGTATGAACATACTTTACCTTGTGCGTTAAAGCATTTTAAAAGAAAATCAAAACAGAAGTGCATTCTCTATAACATTAGTGTTCTTCAGTTTTTAAGTAATCCATATCATTATTAAAGCGTAGCAAAATGTATAATTAATTTATAATTACACTACAAGTGATAAAGCAGTGGATATAGTTAACAATCCAAACAATCGCGGATCTTGATAACACTACATTTATTATTATTATTATTATTATTATTATTATTATTATTATTATTATTATTATTATACAGGTAGAAATTGGCATTTTAATTCAGTCAATGGTTCCCGTGTTTTCATTTGGTATCATTTGGATCTGACTATGAAGGATCTGTCACATGGGCACAAAACTTCAACCAAAAATACCTGTCATCTTGTTACTTAGTACTGTACTATATAACTTTTTTTGCCAATTGTCGCGTACAAGTTTATAATATTACCATATATATATATATATATATATATATATATATATATATATATATATATATATATATATATATATCAGTACTGTGCAAAAGTTTTAGGCAGGTGTGAAAAAATGCTGTAAAGTAAGAATGCTTTCAAAAATAGACATGTTAATAGATTATATTTATCAATTAACTAAATGCAAAGTGAGTGAACAGAAGAAAAATCTAAATCAAATCCATATTTGGTGTGACCACCCTTTGCTTTCAAAACAGCATCAAGCATCAATTCTTCTAGGTACACTTGCACACAGTTTTGAAGGAACTTCGGCAGGTAGGTTGGACCAAACATCTTGGAGAACTAACCACAGTTCTTCTGTGGATTTAGGCAGCCTCAGTTGCTTCTCTCTCTTCATGTAATCCCAGACAGACTCGATGATGTTGAGATCAGGGCTCTGTGGGGCCATACCATCACTTCCAGGACTCCTTGTTCTTCTTTACGCTGACGATAGTTCTTAATGACTTTCGCTGTATGTTTGGGGTCGTTGTCATGCTGCAGAATAAATTTGGGGCCAATCAGATGCCTCCCTGATGGTATTGCATGATGGATAAGTATCTGCCTGTACTTCTCAGCATTGAGGAGACCATTAATTCTGACCAAATCCCCAACTCCATTTGCAGAAATGCAGCCCCAAACTTGCAAGGAACCTCCACCATGCTTCACTGTTGCCTGCAGACACTCATTCGTGTACGCTCTCCAGCCCTTCGGCGAACAAACCGCCTTCTGCTACAGCCAAATATTTCAAATTTTGACTCATCAGTCCAGAGCACCTGCTGCCATTTTTCTGCACCCCAGTTCCTGTGTTTTCGTGCATAGTTGAGTTAAGCTTGGCCTTGTTTCCACGTTGGAGGTATGGCTTTTTGGCCGCAAGTCTTCCATGAAGGCCACTTCTGACCAGACTTCTCCGGACAGTAGATGGGTGTACCAGGGTCCCACTGTTTTCTGCCAGTTCTGAGCTGATGGCACTGCTGGACATCTTCCGATTGCGAAGGGAAGTAAGCATGATGTGTCTTTCATCTGCTGCAGTAAGTTTCCTTGGCCGACCACTCGTCTACGGTCCTCAACGTTGCCCGTTTCTTTGTGCTTCTTCAAAGAGCTTGGACTGCACATTTGGAAACTCCTGTCTGCCTTGAAATTTCTGCCTGGGAGAGACCTTGCTGATGCAGTATAACTACCTTGTGTCTTGTTGCTGTGCTCAGTCTTGCCATGGTGTATGACTTTTGACAGTAAACTGTCTTCAGCAACCTCACCTTGTTAGCTGAGTTTGGCTGTTCCTCACCCAGTTTTATTCCTCCTACACAGCTGTTTCTGTTTCAGTTAATGATTGTGTTTCAACCTACATATTGAATTGATGATCATTAGCACCTGTTTGGTATAATTGTTTAATCATACACCTGACTATATGCCTACAAAATCCCTGACTTTGTGCAAGTGTACCTAGAAGAATTGATGCTGTTTTCAAGGCAAAGGGTTGTCACACCAAATATGGATTTGATTTAGATTTTGCTTCTGTTCACTCACTTTGCATTTAGTTAATTGATAAATATAATCTATTAACATGTCTATTTTTGAAAGCATTCTTACTTTACAGCATTTTTTCACACCTGCCTAAAACTTTTGCACAGTACTGTATATATATATATACAGTGCCTTGCAAAAGTATTCAGACCCATGACCAATTCTCTCATATTACTGAATTACAAATGGTACATTGAAATTTCGTTCTGTTTGATATTTTATTTTAAAACACTGAAACTCAAAATCAATTATTGTAAGGTGACATTGGTTTTATGTTGGGAAATATTTTTAAGAAAAATAAAAAACTGAAATATCTTGCTTGCATAAGTATTCAACCCCCACACATTAATATTTGGTAGAGCCACCTTTCGCTGCAATAACAGCTTTAAGTCTTTTGGGGTAAGTATGTACCAGCTTTGCACACAGTGTCGGAGTGATTTTGGCCCATTGTTCTTGGCAGATTTGCTCCAGGTTGTTCAGGTTGGTTGGACAACACTTGTGGACCGCAATTTTCAAATAGTGCCACAGATTCTCAATGGGATTGAGATCAGGACTTTGACTGGGCCACTGTAGGACATTCACCTTTTTGTTCTTGAGCCACTCCAATGTTGCTTTGGCCTTGTGCTTGGGATCATTGACCTGCTGAAAGGTGAATTTCCTTCAGTTTTTTAGCGGGCTGAAGCAGGTTATCTTGCAGTATTTCCCTGTATTTTGCTCCATCCATTCTTCCTTCAATTTTAACAAGATGCCCAGTCCCTGCTGATGAGAAGCATCCCCACAGCATGATGCTGCCACCACCATACTTCACTGTAGGGATGGTGTGTCTTGAGGCATGGGCAGTGTTAGGTTTGCGCCACACATAGCGCTTTGAGTTTTGGCCAAAAAGCTCTATCTTGGTCTCATCTGACCATAAAACCTTTTCCCACATCGCAGCTGGGTCACTCTCATGCTTTCTGGCAAACTCCAGACGTGCTTTCAGATGGTACTTTTTGAGTAACAGCTTCTTTCTTGCCACCCTCCCATAGAGGCCAGTGTTATGCAGAGCTCTTGATATGGTTGACTGGTGCACCATTACTCCACTCCCAGCCACTGAACTCTGTAGCTCATTCAAAGTGATTGTTGACCTCTCTGTGGCTTCTCTCACAAATCTCCTTCTTGTTTGAGCGCTGAGTTTTGAGGGACAGGCTTTTCTTGGCAGTGCCTGGGTGGTGTAATGCAGCTTCCACTTCCTGATTATTGATCCAACTGTGCTCACTGGGATATCCAAACACTTGGATATTATCTTGTACCCTTTCCCTAATCTATGCATTTGTATTACTTTATCTCTAACTTCTGTAGAATGCTCTTTGGTCTTCATTTTCTTTCAGATTCACAGCCTGACCAATGAACCTTCAACAGTGGGGTTTTTATCCAGAAAATGTGACAGCAACTTTAATGGTTCACAGGTGGAGGCAATTGGTAAGGTAATTGTGTCCTCGTTAGGGCAATTTCTTTCATCGGTGTAAACTGGGAGCTTCCACAGCACAGGGGTTGAATACTTATGCAAGCAAGATATTTCAGTTTTTTATTTTTCTTAAAAATATTTCCCAACATAAAACCAATGTCACCTTACAATAATTGATTTTGAGTTTCAGTGTTTTAAAATAAAATATCAAACAGAACGAAATTTCAATGTACCATTTGTAATTCAGTAATATGAGAGAATTGGTCAGGGGTCTGAATACTTTTGCAAGGCACTGTATGTGATCTTTAGTTGCTTTTGTGCATTTTCATTTGCAAGTGAACTGTGACATTAGGGCAAGGGCGCCAGAACCTTTGTATAAGTGGGAGGGCCACAACCAAAGTGTGTGTGTGGTGGTGGTGCGGGGGGATATATTAACATGCTACTTAAACATCTTGCAACTGTAATTTAACACATAACTGTAGTATGAACAACAAAAACAACAATAATAATTTTAAAAAATATATAAATATTATTTCTGCACTTCACTTGCATTGTATCCAGTGCTTAATTTGAGCCGGATCCTGCCGGAACAGGATCCGGCACCTCTCAGATTTGACCTTTTTTGTTCCGACACCTAATTTGCCCGGATCCGGTACCTCTCGCAGCATGATTTATTATTTTTTCCCACTGTTTGCACTGTAAACATTTTAATAAAAGCGATCAGAGTTAAAGTTGCCTCTGCCTCCTCGTTATTTCTCCCGCCCCCCCGTAAAAGCGCATCCTATCCTGCCACACCGATTCCACACCTGCTCTCTTATTTGTACATAGAGGTTATGGGGCGGGCCGGCGAGGTAAGTAACTGATCTTGTAACAGTGGTGGTCAGCTAGCGAGAGGTCCCTACGTAACCACATCACGTAGCCTAGGCTAGTCGTCGCTACTGAATTTGAAACGTGTCGTGGGAAAGGAAAGCCAAATCAAAAATGAGGGGCAAACTGCTCCTGATGGTGATGCCTTAGCTAGCAGCGCTGTCTGCACTGCTAATCCCGCCAGTTCAGCATCACCACCGGCACGTCCTCCACTAGCTAGTAGGCCACTAGTGAGTCAGACTCGGCGGGAGAGGGGACGGGGTCGGGGAGGACTAGTGATGGGCAGTTTGATTCTTTTTAGTGACTCGATTCATTTGATTCAGTTCAGTTTGGTGAATCGATTCATTTTGTTCATTTGATTCACTGATTCAATGACACAAAACCAATCAATGTAGACCGCATTAAGATTGTTTACGTAGGTTTATTTGAACCGGAAAGAACGAGTCGTTCACGAACTGCACATCACAAAAGCTAGGGAGAATCTATATTTGGATGACTGGGTTCATAAACATTAAATTAAATATAGTTTGACAAAAAATAATAATATATATTTAGAATACTGGAGATAACATAACATTTTGAACAATTAGCATTGTTTAGCCATCAGTATCAATCTAATTTAATTTAATTTTTTTTTAAAAAAACAGTCAATTGCATTTCTTGCATGTTTTTTTCTATACATTTGGAGTCACCCATTGTTTTTACAACAACAAAAAGAGAGCTCGAACGAGTGGTATTTGTGGAACTAATCCATGGTTTATTTATTCAGCACATAGCAAAACACTGTTTGCCCAATTCGTCTTCTATCCAGTAAACCTTTGGGATTAGTCATGTAATCAATCACATGTTGAAGCACACCCATAACCGCAACATGTACATTTTATATAAACAAAGTTTAAATGTGTATATATTTTGTATTTTTTAGTGTTTAACACAGTAAAATAACATTTAGAAAATGTATATTTAATGTGCGTGTAAAATATAATAGACGTTTAAGAACGTCATCCATTAGAATGTGCAATATCCTCCTAAAAGGTCGTTGTATCGTAGCTGATACTACGTTTCACCTTGTGGACTAAGGTGACTCGCCGTCATTATTAAATTACAAAATATTTAACCGTAGTTGTAAATTGTCATGCATAAAATACATTCATTCCAAATATGGTCAAATATGTAATCACAAGTTATATAATTAAGCCTAGGGTACAATAACGTTACAATACCAGTAGGTGTTTGTATTTATTTATTTTGGAAATGAGGTGTATATCTCAATTATTATTATTATTATTATTATTTTTATTATTATTATTATTATTATTATTATTATTATTATTATTTAGTAATTTGGCTGACTATACTCAAGATGACTTAGAAGTATTAATCATAATTTGTGCAAAATAGTTAATTATAGATATGATTAATTTTGTATGTGTATAAAAAAATTACAAACACACATAGGCTACAACTTGTAGTGATTCATTTTATTATTTATTTGTTTGGCAGACTTACACAAGGTTACATACATAGTAAACTAAGAAGAACTATAAGAAAAATAAAAAATAAAATTATGGTACACAAACTTGTAATCTGAGTTTCTGACAGCGTGAAGCAGCACTCTAGAAAGTATACACCGTCTGGATCATAGATATATAGCTATGGTCTGGAGGACGTAACTGACGCCATTTTGGCTCACACAGAGTTATCGTGCACTAAGTAAGTGGGAATTTGGATCCAACATGGCACATACGGTCTTCAGTTTCATAACACTCAGTTGAGAGACAACCCGGTTTCCTTGTTACAACGAACAAATCAGCCAGACTCGAGAGGTAAGGAATCACTTCATGAGTTTTGATAGGCTGGTAACTCGCTGGTAACCTGTGCGCCATGCAGCTTGTTCACTAGGGAGGACAGTGCATCCACCGACGAAGTGCCCGGAGCAGGTGCAGTTTGGACGGAGGCTCAGTTCAAGAAAAAGCAAACGTATAACCCCTGGCTTCTCATGCAAAATTCAAAGCTGGGCTGTACAACATTACAACATGCAAAAAGGTAGGGAGCTTTGGTCCGGAAAAGACTGGAGGGATGAAACTAGCAAAAGAGTGGGTGGAATGTACAGTAACGTCCTCTGTCTCCGACATAAAAAAACAACAAAGATTCCTCAGAAAAAAGGTTTTTGAACATGCCTGAACCAAGGCCCATTTAGCGGCAGCAAGCATTGCAGCCAAGGCTAAAGATGACACCTTAACACAGGTTATAGTTACATTGTCTGGCTACATTGTGTTTGTCACTTTTTTTCTCATGCGTTCCGGTACCTCAGAGAACACCCCCCCTCTAGCGCTCACTATGTGTTCCGGGACCTCCCGATTTACAAATTAAGCACTGATTGTATCATTTTACTGTGTGTCTCCATTATTAATACTATGGAAACATCCTTGTATATAAACCAAAAAAAAAAAAAAATCTCTGTGACACCAAGGGTGCCAAAAATGCAGTCCAGATCAGTTTTGAAACGGCCAAGAAAACATACCCCTCAAAATTGAGTTTATACAAAACTCGGTCAGCAAATCTATAATGCACCATATTTAACAACTGTAAACCTAAATTGTAAATATTCTAGCAAAAAGCAAAATTAAAATAAATACATAATAATAATACTACACACCTACAGTCTGTTTACCATAGCAACAACAGTGTCCCTAAGACCCGCAATATGATCCCTTGTTGATGTTATCTGTTAAATCCACTTCAATCAGTGTAGATGAAGGGGAGACAGGGTAAAGAAGGATTTTAACCCTTTGCGGTCTATTTATTCAGCTTGTGTCAGGCGCGTCAGGTCCAATTTATTTTCACATGCGCAGTTTAAAAGTATTTTTTTCACAGTAAAACAGGTTTAAAAGGCACTGCATATCAACAGGACACTCAGTACTGCAACTCCAGCACCGCCCCACCCCTCGTTCGCTATATTTTTCAAATAACTCGTAATAATAGTACATACCGATAAATCATCTCTTGATCACTCGTTTTATCACCAAACTCCTCAATAATGCGATCCAAGTCGTTATTTTATAACTATAACATCTCAAAAAGCTCTGCAAATGTCTGTGATATTCTTTGAGTGCTGGATGCAGAAGCAGCTATTTTGTTTGTTTATGTCCATGTGTGGCAAAGTGCCCCCCCCCGTGTGTATTTTGTGTTACGTGTTGTGTGTAAATGTTGGTGTATAGTCATCGGTACACGGGATATAAACGGGTCTGTGTTTCACGTGTGATTTAAAAATGTAGAAAAAAGCTGCATGTTTTCACTCACTCGGGGTTGGGTGTTCGTGAGTGGAGAACGGGTGAGAGAGAGAGAGAAAGGAAATATATATAACAATTGCTATCGCGTGCTGGTAGGACCAGCACGGTACTTGTTTTATTACTTACTCACCGTGTTTGTCTGTTCGTGTGTGTTTAGTGTATAGTCCGTTTTGTTTGTCTATTTATTTTGGCGCAAGTGCCGTGTCCTGTGTTTGTTTGTACAACCCTTTTATTTTTCAAAAAAAAAAACAAAACAAACAAAAAAAACTGCGGTTCCGCTCTGGCCTGAGTCCTGGAGGCGCTGTTATCCCACTTCTGACACCACGTGTGACAGGATGACTGGGCGGTGACGTCACGGCAGAAGCAGGAACAAAACGACAGAGAGGAGTTTGGTGAAGCTGAGCGAATGCTTTCGCTCAGCGTTTAATAAACAAACAGACAGAAAATAAAGGGTTGTACAAACAAACACAGGACCACGGCACTTGCGCCAAAATAAATAGACAAACAAAGCGGACTATACACTAAACACACGAACAGACAAACACGGTGAGTAAGTAATAAAACAAGTACCGTGCTGGTCCTACCAGCACGCGATAGCAATTGTTATATATATTTCTTCTCTCTCTCTCACCCGTTCTCCACTCACGAACACCCAACCCCAGTGAGTGAAAACATGCAGCTTTTATGCAGTTGTACCGAGACTCGATTGCTAGTCAATCATTCAATTGGAATCTCGGTACAACTGCACGTGAATTATTAAGTGCACTCCCGTGACCACATTATATTATAACCAGCACGTGAAGTGATTTGTGCCCTCCTCGTGCCAAATACAAATCTACATTTTTAAATCACACGTGAAACACAGACCCGTTTATATCCCGTGTACCGATGACTATACACCAACATTTACACACAACACGTAACACAAAATACACACGGGGGGGGGCACTTTGCCACACCATGTTATCTATGTGGTGTCAGGTCTTTCAGTATTCATGAGATACGCCCCTTTTTTTCGGCTTCTCTCGGCTCCTATCTGTCTCACTCGGCCATTGAATGGTTTTCTCGGCTTTTTCCGGAGAAAAAAAGACTAGAGACCTGTTTTTTACGTCTTTTTGATGATGTCGGACAGGGTCCGACATCGGACCGGAAAGGGAAAATTGCGATGTCGGACCAGGTCTGACATAGGGCCACAAAGGGTTAAGCCTTGACACAATTGAGACATGGATTGTGTATGTGTGCCATTCAGAGGGTAAATGGGCAAGACAAAAGATTTACAGTAAGTGCCTTTGAACGGGGTATGGTAGTAGGTTCCAGGCGTGCCGGTTTGCGTGTGTCAAGAACTGCAACGCTGCTGGGTTTTTCACGCTCAACAGTTTCCCGTGTGTATCAGGGATGGTCCACCACCCAAAGGATATCCAGCCAATGGCAGGCCAGTTGTCGAAAATGGCTCATTGATGAAAGAGGCCAAAGTAGGCTGACACGAATTCTGCAGAGCAACAGACAGGCTACATTTAGTCAACTGACAGTCCAGTACAACATTGGTGCCGAAAGACCCATAAAAGAATGCACAACTCGTCATACCTTGATACGAATGGTGTATGGCAGCCGACGACCTAACATAGTTCCACTTTCAGCAAAACACAAGAAACTGCGGTTGCAGTGGGCTAAGGAACGAAAACACTGGCACTGGAGGATTGGAAAAACATTGCCTGGTCTGATGAATCCCAGTTCCTCCTGTTTCACGCTGATGGGAGGACTAGGGTATGGAGAAAACCACATGAGTACATGCATCCATCATGCCACGTGTCATCATTGCAGGCTGGTGGTGTGGGGTGTGTTTTCATGGCACACATTGGGTCCCTTGATAAAAGTGGAGCAACGTTTGAATGCCACAGGATATCTGAACATCATTGCTAATCAGGTGCATCCCTTCATGGCAGCAGTGTATCCATCTGCTAATTCAGCAGGATAATGCCCCATGCCACAAGGCTAGGATTGTCCAGGAATGGTTCCACGAACATGACCGTGAATTCAGCTTACTGCAGTGGCCTGCCCAGTCACCAGATCTCAATCCAATTGAGCATCTGTGGGATGAGATGGAACAAGCTATTCGGAGTAGAGATCCACTACCAGCCAACTTGACACAACTGTGGGAAGCATTGGAGTCAACATGGGCTAGCATCCCTGTGGAACGCTTCCGACACCTTGTAGAGTCCATGCCCCATGAATTGAGGCTGTTCTGAGGGCAAAAGGATGTGCAACTCAATATTAGGAAGGTGTTCCTAATGTTTTGTACACTCAGTATATATATATATATATATATATATATATATATATATATATATATATATATATATATATATATATATATATAGTGGTAAAGAGAAGATTAGGAATCATCAACAACCATGGAAATAGCTGGGGATATTTCCGTGGCTGTTAGAGAAAATAGTAAGATGGCAGAAAAAGGGTTAAAACAGTTCTGTGGATTCCCGTAGGTAAAATGGGCGTGACTATAAAAGACAGCGCTGCTGTGGTAAGGGTTCTTTTTGTTGAGTTTTGAGTTAAGTTTGATTGAGATGTTGGTGAATCAAAAACAAGGGTGCTCACGTTATGCACAGTAACATAGAATAAAGAAAGCAAGAAAACAAAGGACGAAGCAACGGTGGCTGACACCAGTTCATTGGCAAGTACCACACCTACGGTTGGTGTTTTATGTGTTTTTGCAAGAAGCTGGAAAGTTTAAAATATTCCTTACCTTAGCGGTTGAAATGTACAAGAAACGATAGCCTGGGAAATACTGACACCGGAATCCATGGAACTGTATTATACCCTGAATATGGCAGTTTGATATTGTAAGATTAAGGAAGTGAAATTAACCTGGTTTAATGCGTGTTGTGCAGCACGGGAGAAGCGTGCATTGTTAGTCAGCAGAAATTTAAAATACCCTCCGGCAAAGGACGCCAAGGGAGAGAGGTACGGCTGGCTGGATTGTGTTTCTGTTTATTTTTACGTTTTTGTTGAACTGATATTACACTGGGGGAAAACAACCCCATTAGAAGGGACAAGGTAAATACGCCACTGAACCAAGGAACGGTTCATAGAAAAGACTGTATAACTCTAAAGGAAATAACGTGTAAAAGTATAAAACCACGGGGGTGGAGCCCTACACCGGAATGGTCCTGATGTAGACAAAGTGAAACAGTCACCAACGACAGAGTACAAAACAAAGTGGATTACAAATACACACTGGGACAATGTTTTAAGTACAGAGTGTGTTTATTTTGTTGGGCTGGTCCTGAATGGATTATTTATTACAACGAGTATCCTGGTCACATGGTTCATGGTTTCAGGCAGCTCTTTATTGCCAGGGAGTTGCAGCCTGAAAGAAAGAAAAGTGTGGAGATTACAAATTGGTTATACCTGTGGGAATGCTGCAGCTTCACAAAGAGAAGGAAACTTATCCTTGCACCGACCCGGAGAGTAACACCTAGAGGGGCGCCATCGCACACGAGCTACAGTTCTCCAGACTGCCCAGCAGGGACAGTATACTTACCTACAAGAGCGCCCTCTAGTGGAGAACAGCACAACCTGTCAGGAGAACAAGGAACTCCTCAATAAAAGACTTTCAACTACCAGTGACCAAGGAAAGAAATAAAACGTAACTTACCTGTTCAGGGTCCGTTAATAAAAAGGACTTCCCAGTGTGTAGACTTTTGAATAGTGATTTCACTTTATAAAATAAAGAAACGTTAAGTGGCCTTGACTTCTGGTTTCCCGTCTGGTTACTCCCTCTACTCACCTGTACCCCTCGGTGACCTACCAAAGGTGAACCTTATCCTTCACTATATATATATATATATATATATATATATATATATATATATATATATATATATATATACACACACACACACACACACACACACACACACATACACACTGTATATATATATATATATATATTATAGACACCATCAACGGATTGTAGCAGATAAGGAAAACATTACATATTAAGAAGAAAAAAAAAAACTTAATGCAATTTTATTTTTTAACTCATTAAATAATTCTTACCTTTTCAGATGTTTCCAAAGCACTGATTAGTCTATCACCGGGCTTAAGCAAAAGTTGTGTAAACCATTTTTCAGATCCACAGAATCCATCAGATGTTTATGAATGAGAAGGAAGAGCAGGTGGTTCAGACGCTTTTCAGTCATGGATGATTGTAGGTACATTTTCATCCGTCGGAGACACGAAAAGCTGCGCTCAGCAGTAGCATTAGACATTGGGATAGTAAGGTTGAGCCTTAAAAGGATATCAACTTGTGAAAACATAGAGCGCATGTCTGGTCTTTCTGTCAAGATTTCTTTTCTCCTTTTCCATACACTCTTGCTGTATCTTTCTTAGGTACTATTAGTTGAATGCCCTTACCAGAGTTGATACAGCAGCACAATGAATTACATTCTATCTCGTCCGACCCACCATCCACCGGTTCTCCCTGAAAATCTTGATGCGGAGAAGTTGGTCTAGTTATGGTTGATTCTGTCTCACTGTCACACGCTGAAGTGGAAGACTTTGAAAATATGGCTTCCAGGCTGGGCATTGCCTTCACTGGTTTGCAAAAATAAAAAGAACAGCACACACAAAAAACTACTCTTGCTTCCTCTCCTTCTAGAACTCTCCCTCAAATGGGAGGCTGAGGCCTCCTTTTATGCCAGGTGGCTGAGTGTTTAATTGGAGAATTAATTGGTTGATTGCTCCCACCTGACGCAATCAATCTGGGCAGGGAGGAGAATTTAACTCCATCCCTGCCAGTATTTCCAAAGGCAGAGCCCTGCTCTGCCACACACCTCCCCACGCATAAAGTAATGGAGGCCGCAATCGACCAAACTCCCCTTTGAACCCAAGCCCTCCCCCAAGAGTCCCCTTATGTCCCTTGGGTGGGCTATTTCAGCGGCGGGGTTGATGTCGGATCCCCCAAGCTTTCTTCAATAGCGGGGGCCCCGGACCTTCCAAGCACACGAACGCTGGTAGGGAACCTGGACCCTCCAGCAGGGGCAACGCTGGTGGCACCTCTAGTGGCGGAGGCGGGAACGGCGGCCCGTCTCCCTCTGGTGGCGGAGGCGGGAACGGCGGCCCGTCTCCCTCTGGTGGCGGAGGCGGGAACGGCGGCCCGTCTCCCTCTGGTGGCGGAGGCGGGAACGGCGGCTCGTCTCCCTCTGGTGGCGGAGGCAGGAACGGCGGCTCGTCACGAACAGCACGCGGAGACGGCGGACCCTCAGGAACAGCAGGCGGACCTTCTGGAACAACAGGCGGAGACGGGGGACCCTCAGGAACAGCAGACAGACCCTCTGGAACAGCAGGCGGAGACGGCGGCCACTCCGGCAACGGCAGTTCCAGCTCCTCCAGTGGCAATGCTTCCAGACACTCTGGCTGTGGCCATTCTAGCGGCCTCTGAAGTCGGGCTGGCACCTCCTGCCGTTGCAGTCGGGTGTGCCTCCCCTGAGCTCCTCTCAGCAGCATGTGCAAGGGCTGCTGAGGGACTTCAGCCTTCTCCCCTTCTGGCTCTCAGGTCCGTGGCTCCTCCCCTTCTGGCTCTTGGGTCCCTGGCTCCTCCCCTTCTGGCTCTCGGGACGGCAGCTCCACCCCCTCTGGCTCTTGGGACAGCAGCTCCACCCCCTCTGGCTCTTGGGACGGCAGCTCCACCCCCTCTGGCTCTCAGGACGGCAGCTCCACCCCCTATGGCTCTCGGGACGGCAGCTCCACCATCTCTGGCTCTCGGGACGGCAGCTCCATCCCCTCTGACTCTCGGGACTGCAGCTCCACCTCTTCTGGCTCTCGGGACGGCAGCTCTATCCCCTCTGACTCTCGAGACGGCAGCTCCACCTCCTCTGGCTCTCAGGACGGCAGCAGCAGGGGAACCAGCAGGCATGCTCCCTCTGCTGGTGGCGGTGATGGACTGTGGGCATTCGGCCTTCCCCCTCTTGGGCTCTGGACGTTCGCCTTCCCCTCTTGGGCTCTGGACGCACCGACTCCCTCTTGGGCTCTGGACGACTCAGACTCCCCTCTTGGGCTCTGGACATTCAGTCTCCTCCCACTCAGGCGCAGGACATTCGGGCTCCTCCCACTCAGGCGCAGGATGTTTGGGCTCCTCCCACTCAGGCGCAGGACATTTGGGCTCCTCCCACTCAGGCGCAGGACGTTTGGGCTCCTCCCACTCAGGCGCAGGACGTTCGGGCTCCTCCCACTCCAGGTCTGTGTCCTGTAACACCTCTGGGCAGTGGTGCTCCTCATGCCCATACTGCATGCATTGGGTGCACCACTCCTCTTCCTCCCAGGTCTTCATTCCTCTCTGCCTCCTTCTTCTCCCCTCTGTTTGGGTGGGGCAGATGGCCACTGTGTGCCCATATGCCCCACAGCCGGGGCACAACTCAGCCCAGTCGTCATCTGCCTCCTCC
Source organism: Acipenser oxyrinchus oxyrinchus (assembly GCA_030684275.1). Classification (NCBI taxonomy): domain Eukaryota; kingdom Metazoa; phylum Chordata; class Actinopteri; order Acipenseriformes; family Acipenseridae; genus Acipenser; species Acipenser oxyrinchus. The sequence goes on from CM060248.1 coordinate 45,773,153, forward strand.
TGGGCCATGGCGTAGGAGCATCCTGCCCAGTTGTGGCTGTAGACCTCGCAGCGCCCACACCAGTCCGCTGGTGGCACCTCTGGGCAGAATCTCCAGCGATGGTCCTCCTTCCCACACCAGGAGCACCAGGGGAAAAGGCTGGCTGAGTCCTCCAGCTGGGGTAGCAGCAGCTTTTGATCCTACTGTTGCTGCTGCTGCTGCCTGCTTCTTCTAAAAACACAGACAATAAACACAAAACAAAACTTACAAAAATACAGCTTCCAGGCTGGGCATTGCCTTCACTGGTTTGCAAAAATAAAAAAGACCAGCACACAAAAACCCACTCTTGCTTCCTCTCCTTCTAGAACTCTCCCTCAAATGGGAGGCTGAGGCCTCCTTTTATGCCAGGTGGCTGAGTGTTTAATTGGATAATTAATTGGTTGATTGCTCCCACCTGACGCAATCAACCTGCCAGTATTTCCAAAGGCAGAGCCCTGCTCTGCCACACCGATACACATTTTTGTATATATATTATACTCTTGAGATGTATTCTCTCATACATTTCTCTCTTTAACTGTGATGGTATTACATGCACTTTCTTTTCTATCCAAGTCTTTCAAATAGTTTGCAAACATATAACCAAGGCCAGTGCCTGGTTTTTGTGGGCCACAGGCAATGGACCTCCAAATCAAAAATATTTTTTCTATGAAAAAGATTTTCATAATTAGTAGTCCCTCACTAAACCAGACATGTGACATAAGAGGCATAAGCTGTCAGATAAAAAAAAAATAAATAAAATTTTTTTTTAATAAATTTGCACAGTAGGCCTATACAGTAGTAAAATCAAATCAATACCTGTAGCACACTTTCTTTTTACTTTAGCCTACCGGTAACACAAAATAAATCATGCTGCTGCATTTTACTCATTACTGTACAGTGGGAAAATAGTAAAAGATTATTTTTAATTAAAATGAAATGATTTTAGCATTTTCTTTTTTTTACTGTAGCCTACTTAGTACACAATTAACAGAAAACAAAACACACATTATTACAGAAATAATCATTTTAAAATGTACATAGAAAATTTGACAGTGTGCTTACAGTAGTGAATTTGGCCAGGCTAAATTGACAGCTATCAGTCAAATTAACAAAAGACTTTCTTTGTGAAATGGTATCAAAGTTTACTGATTGTTCTTCTTTCACTTGCGACCGGAGATAACCTGATAAGCTTGATTGAGATTTTTTAGATCTTCTTTTTTTGTAGTCTTTTCCTTCCATTTTGACATCCAGATTTGCGTTTCTTTTTATTTGGAGGTTCCAGAGGTTCATTTTTTAAGGTTTAAAATTGTATAATTATAATAGGTGTTTTGGCACTATGATAATGATGCTGCAGACAGATTGTTCCCCCTGTCGTGCCAAATTCTGCCCCTTACTGAACTTTTCACAAAGTGTCTCTGCAGACCGGAGGCCCAACCGTGTAGCTCCAGCCCTGTAGTCATGTGTGCAACTCCTAACAACGTCCCCCACGATCATTTCATAAACAATGAAGTAAACAATAAAATGAATAAATAATTCAACAGATAGTTTCAAACACACACATTTTTATATATCATATTATTCTCATTCACCCAAATGGAAATATATTTTGTAGGATAAGCAACATTGTAATGTTAAAAATACTTTTTTCCTCTGTAATTATTTTCCAAGTATAAAATGAGGAACACATATATGTAGGTAATATACACACAGAGATCTCCAAGTGCATGCAATCCTTGCAGATATTTTAATATTTTCAGCTCCTGAAGGCTTAGTATAATAAATTATTTCCATAATGAAATTTTCTCAATTAAATCTAGTAGAATAAAAAAAAAAAAAAAAAAGATTAAATGAGACCCCAGGTATATGTGGGTGCGGAAAATATTATTATATTTTATTATAATAAAAATATTAGAAAATATTATTATTATATAATATGATCCTTTAAAGAACAGGATACTGAGGACTCTTCCATCAATGCACCAGACCAGGGGATCCCCAGAAGCAGATCTTGCAATCTACAGTATTCCTTTGAGTCATTGATAAGGACTGGAAGGTGTTCAGAACAAATCTGTGGCAGTTTAACAAACAAGGAAATTAAACAATATAATTCAAAGTGGAAAACTTTATTGAACATTTTATATACATTTCAAAATTAAAAAAGGCATCCTCTTATTGAAAATAAAAAGGCAGTCCCAGTGTTATGAAAAATAGTGTCCCTGTTCACCCTGATTAGTGGAATGTTCAGTGTGTGAGCTTCTTTTTGGTGTTTTAGACACACTTGTTTTCTGTTTTCACTAAACCACTTTATTTGGATCATTTGAGTCAGAACCTCCTCCTTTAAAACTTTGGTGATTGCGTCAGAGGTGCAGCAGTCCAAAGATCTCACATGGTTGCACTGGAATGTCCTCAAACCACTCCTAATAGCAAATGCTTGGTTTTGCAGACATTCATCCAATTGGCACAAAATCTGATGATTCATGCCAAAAGTTTTTTTTTCTGTACATGAAGTGGCACACATGGACCATAAAATGATTTGGCAACAGCAAATATGCCTTTTACTTCATCAAGACACTGGCTGGGGAGATTTGACATGTTATGTCCATGTGTTTTCTCTGGATGTGTCATTGCAATGGAAGCACAGCACATTTACTTTTTTTTAAATTTTAGACTCTCCAATTATTTTACACTCGATTTTCTCCCAATTTGGAATGCCCAATTATTATTATTATTTCTCCTTCACTGCGGCGATTCCCCACACAGCTCAGGGACCCGAGGCTCAGTGGGCGTCCTCCGATCCCACGGGCCAAGTTCCCCTCTGGGTCGCAGCAGAACGGTGAAGAGAAACAGTTTAAGCTGGATCCTACCTCCCCAACCCGAGGTGCGCCAAAGCCAATGCAGTGCTCCCACAGAATCCCCAGCTAAGACCGGCCACCTCGCACAACCAGGATTTGAACTCTAGTTATATGACTCACCCTGCATGCCGCACAGCAGTGCTTTTACGAGGTGAGCCATTCGGGGATCCCTGGGCACAGCACATTTACAATTTTTCCCTGATGTAAATGTGTGGCCTTAAGAGGACCAGAGGTGACCTCTTGTACAGGACAGGGTGCCTGTAACTGCAATGAGGGTGTGCTGTGGGTTGTGGAAGGGCTTGGTTCCAGGGATGGACCATTAGGTTGGGACTGAGCCTCTCCCTGAGCTTGCTTTTGATGGCATACTGAAAGGTGATTTATTATGTCCTGCCTTATCAGTGTCTTTGAACAGCTGATACAGTGAAAATGTCCAGTTGGTCTGTAGTCTATGTTGCATACTGTGTATTTCTAAAGAGAGAGATTAGGAAATGTGTTGAAGAGATGGATCTGTACAAAGGTGTTCTTACAACTATACCTGGGGTCAATTAGAATTACAATTACAAAATAATTCTTATCTGAAATTACAATAGTTATATTTTGTTCAGTTACCATTAGTTACAATTATAAGTACAATTCTACCAAAAAGTAACATACAAAGTAATATAAACACAGTACATAAACACCAATGCACGGATCACTACATTGCCCCCACCTCAGCCTCTTTTTGCCCCCAAAAAGACAGCAGGGCGCAATGCCCAAGAGTCCAGTTCCACAGTTGGAGTGACACCAGCCCCGCTGACGTCTCTGTTATCTGGCACAGGTTTTGCAACAACAGCAGCAGTGGCAACACAGTCAGGGCGCAGCTGGCAAGCAATGCAATGCGATTCCATGTTTCCAAAGCAAACCCCTACCGCCCCAAGTGACTGTAGCGCAAGACGCTCTGAACCAGCATGGTTCGATTGCCCAACTGGATTGGACGGCGGCGGACACAAAGTTCCGGTACCAAGTAGACGGCCAGCAAGATTGTTGTGCCTTGCCTTGGGGAGAGTCCCTTGCAGGTCCCAAACTGGTGGCGGAGGGCAGTGCCATTGGCGAACTAGGGGGATTTGGTGGCGGGGTTGAAGGGGTCTCTCCGCGAGGCTCCGCCCATGATAGGGGCGAGGCGATCGCCATGTAGCACAACCTTCCAATTCCGGATGCAGAGTTGCACCCGGTAGATCACCTCACCCACCTGTTGCAGTACTGTACAAGGCCCCATCCAGAGAACGTCTAATTTGTGAGACCGTCATGCCTTTCGGCTGGGGTTGTAAACCCACACCAACTCCCCAGGCTGAAAGTGATGTCTTCTATCTCGTAGGTCATAGTTCCGTCACTGTTGGATCCCGGTAGCCTGAAGCTGTTCCCTGGCAAAGGCCTGAGCGCTGTCTAGGCAATTTTGCAAGCGCTGGGCATACTCCATTCCCGGCAGCCCCTTTTTCTTCGACAGTCGCACATACGGGATCTCTGCTGGCGTTCACAGCTCCCGCCCCATCATTAACAGGGCAAGAGTACAGCGAGTGGACTCCTGCACGGCAGTGCGGCAAGCCAACAGGATTAACGGCAAGTGGAGGTCCCAGTCCCACTGGTGCTCACTGGTGGCGATGGCTAGTTGGGTGCCGAGCGTGCAGTTAAAGTGCTCAACTAGGCCATCACTTTGGGGGTGAAGGGTGGTGGTGCAGGTCTTGCTGATACCCAGCCACTTGCAGACATCACCGAAGACCTTGCTCTCAAAATTCTGCCCTTGGTCTCAGTGAAGCTCCTGGGGAACCCTGAACTGGGAGAAGAACCTGCCAATGAGCACATCCACCACCGTCTGCACTTCCTGGTTTGGCCACTTGGTGAAGTAGTCTACAACTGCCAAAATGAACCGGTCCCGCTGTCGGAGGTTCCCTGACCTGGTATTGCTGCAGATAGGCGTGTGACTGTTTGCCAGGGCCTTTCTTGGCAGTACAGTCTTGACATCGTGGCAGCAGCATCCTCAGTAGTATCAGTCGCGAAAGTGCCCTACCTCTGGCGCACCGTGGTTAGCTTGGAGTACGACGTGCCAGAGTGAGGCAGGCACCACTAGTTGCAGGTGGGCCTTGCCTGTGGATGGAACTTGCTGTTGCAGGATGCCTCCCCGCAGTTCCATGGTGGTCCATTGGGACCACAATTTGGGACCACAATCCCTTCACAGCCTGAAAGAACGGGGCTGCTTTAGCCCAGTCGGGGTGCCGGTCCTCCTGTTTCCATCACATGAGAAGGCTGAGCTCTGGGTCCTGTCTCTGCTGGTCCTGCCACTCAGCGGGGGACAAGGGTTGTACCTCCATCACGGCCACAGTGTCGCCCTCCTCTCCCAGTGCCTGTCTGTCCCTGGCTTCTTGGCAATCAAAGTACACACACCCCACCTCACTGCACGGTCGCCCGGATAGGGCATCAGCGTTGCCATGCTTCATGCCTCGCCGGTGCTGGATGTCCAACTCATATGACTGGAATGCTTCAAGCCAGTGGGCCACCTGCCCCTCGGGTTCCCTGAAGCGCAGCAACCACTGCAGTGCGGCGTGATCAGTGTGGAGCACAAACCGGCGACCACAGAGGTAGGGGCAGTAATGCTTGATGGATTTGTCTACCACCAATAGCTTCCTTCAGGTCACACAGTAATTGCGCTCCACGTTGCTAAGGGCACGGCTGAAGTAGGCCAACACTCTCTCCACCTTCAGGTGTGCCTTGGGGCACTACCACGCCGATCCCTTCTTTACTGGCATCTCTGGATGGGGCTGTGAGCACAGGAGCGCTGGTCAGAGCCTGGCGCAGTAGGGAGAAGGCGGTCTCGTGTTTGGCAGCCCAGGAGGCGGTGCAGGGAGCTGGCGATGGTGGCGAACCCTTGCACAAATTCCTGTAATAGGACCCGAGGCCCAGGATGCTGTGGACTTGCCTTGTGTTGGCCAGAGTGGGCCACTGCTGCACAGCGGAGATTTTCCCCAGTTCGGTGGTGATGCCCTCTTTGCTAACCTGGTGGCCGAGGAAGGTGGTCTTCCACCTGAACAGCTGGCACTTATCGGGGTGCAGTCGCAGTGTCTATGTACACCACACATGCCTGTCTGGGGATGCCATCCAGTACCTGCTCCAGCAACAGCTCGGATGTGGCCAGGGCGTTGCACAACCCGAACGGCATGACCTTGACCTTCCAGAGGCCCTGTCCGGTGGAGAATGCAGTCTTTGGTTTGGCATCGGAGGCGAGCTCCACTTGCCAATAGCCGCCTGTGATGGAGAGAAAAAGAATCTGAGCTGTAAGTCTGCCTCCCGACCAGGAAGGACGTTTGGTATGGTTAGTGTTACACCGTCTCTGAGATGGCCGAACTCTGTGTTATGGCGAAATAGGAAGTTGGACATCTTGGGGAGAGTATGTGGCTGCAGTGTTGCTAAACAAATCCATTCTGATCAGCTGGGGGCCGCGCAGCGATTGGATAAGACGGGGCGCCAGGTTGATTACGGGGTGGAGTTTGGCAGCACAAAAGGGGTACAGCTGCGTGAGCATGACCCTTATGTTGCTGACTGATGACGCGCCGGAGCGCTGTGTTTGTTTTTGTTTTTGTTGCAGAGGATTGACAGAGGAACTGCAGCTATACAGCCAGCAAAAGGATCCAGGACACTATCCACTGCACAGCACGGCACTACACAGCCCAGCACAGCACCACACCATAACCTGGTGTTGAGAGCACAGCTTTTCGTGCACGGAGGGGTCCAGGTGGCACCGCTGTGCCAGATTAATTATTGCATTTTTGTTTGAAGACTGTTGTCTTTTTTTCCCCCGATACCATTGTTGGTAGCAGGGGTTACTTTATTATTTTGATCAATGGCTTTTTAAAATAATAAAGCATGTTTTTTTTGTCTGAACTTGGTGTGGACATTCCCTTTCTGCACTTTACCACGCACATCCTGACACCGCCCCAGAGGTCAGTGGAGCTGAACCAGGAGGACCTGGCGATGAGGTCCAGTGACTCATCAATGCGAGGGAGCGGGTAGGAATCCTTCCTGGTGACTGTGTTTAATCAGTGGTAGTCGACACAGAAGCGCAGGCTCCCATCCTTCTTGTTGACTAGTACCACAGGCATTGCCCAGGGGCTGTTGCCTTCCCCCCTACCTGTTTTAGATGCCACCAGCCATGACACCAGGCCAGGTCATGCCCATCTGCAATGGAGTGTGACGTGGCAGCTTGCAATTGGGCTTCAGAAGCGGGTAAGCGAGGGGAAATGGTCAGGAGGGGCCTTGTATTGCTGATGTGGTTTTAGGGTATGTGAAAACCCATGCATTAGTGGACAAAGAGTGTGATTAGACCTCAAACGGGACAGCTCTCTTGGGTGGTGTGTCGTGGCAGCCACAAGGCCAGGTGGCTATCTCCTATATCCATGGAGACACGGCAGCATACCCCACATTAAAAGTATACTTGTCGGTAGGACTGATAAAACTTCACCTAGTAGTAGGGGTGAGAAAGGCTACCACACCTGGTTATTCTGGGCCGGCAACGCCACACGCGTAAATGTGGCAGAAAAAGAAAAAGGGGAAATGAATGGTGATATTTTCGCCTTACATGCTGAAATGTTTCCCCTATTTTCTGTCCTAGAAAAACAAATAAAGAGAGAAGAACTGAAAAATGAGATCAATGAGATGGTGCTGGGGTCTGGTGGGAGAATGTTTTGAGAGTACCAAACGCCAATCAAAGGGAGTTGGTACACAGTGTGACTGAGAGGGCGAGGTTACTGGACCATCCAGGGCAGAGCCTGTCTCAATATACCAGACCATTGGGCCTCAAGCACGGACTTAGTGTGGAGCCAAAGCAACGACCCCATAATGGTGCACGGCGCTGGGGAGCCACATGCCCAGACTGCCAGAGAGTAGTGCCGGGTTGAGTGCGCCCCGCACCTTTGGTCCCACTGCCAATTATTTCCACTCCCTTTGAACGAATTGCAATGGACATAGTGGGCCCTTTGCTACCTTCTGATTCTGGGTATACGCATATATTAGTAGTGGTAGATTATGCAACGCGATATCCAGAGGCAGTTCCATAGAGGTCCACTAGTGCAGCTTCAATAGCGAAAGAACTAGTGCAGATTATGGCTAGAGTTGGGATCCCCAAGAAATTCTTGACTGATCATGGAACTAACTTTCTGTCTAACACGTTACAGCAAGTTTATAAAATCTTAAAAATACGTCCCATCAGGACATCTGTTTATCATCCACAGACAGATGGTTTGGTGGAGCGTTTTAATCAGACCTTAACCCTTTGCTGCCGACGCGCCTTAATTTCGTAATTTTCGCTGTGTCGTGTGTGTCTGTGCCCGCACTTGCTTGCTGGACAGGGCAAACTTTAAAACGTATATGTTTTAAAGTTAGTTCCATGATCAGTCAAGAATTTCTTGGGGATCCCAACTCTACCGCACCAACATCACGTTTTTTTTTTTTAACACCTTTCTTATTGTTAGTTTCACATAACGCTTTTAATTTTAGACTTGTTTTTCCATTCTTTTAACTTGTTTCTCCTCAGGAGAGAAGGCAAAACTAAATAGGTCTATCGCATGTGATGCCAAAAGTTAGGTGTTTTTTTACTTTTCTACTATTTTTACTTTTTACTATTCGAATGTGTAAAAGAAGGAGGAATAATTCTCATTGTTTTTATTTTTTTATGATTGGTTTAGTTTTTATTTTTACTTTGTGTATGTAGCCTATGTAAAGAACAAAGACATTTAGCTGTAGTTATTATTATTATTATTATTATTATTATTATTATTATTATTATTATTATTTAGCCATGTATTTTATTTTTAGTTTACTGTGTGTGTGTGTGTGTGTGTGTGTGTAAAGAACAGTCATTATTATTAGTTTACTTTTTTCTGTGTGTGAAAAAGGATGGAGAATCTTATTATTATTTATATTATATTAATACTTATATTTGTAATATGCTTTTATTAATAAAAAAATAAACATTTTACTTGATAACGTGTGTTGTTTCTTTGTTTTTATACTGAAATATAACTGTACCTCAAACAAGGCAATAATGTTTCCAATCTCACTTTTTGGCAAGTCTTAACCCTGGTCTGCCTTTGCCATTTCGGAGGTTGATTTTTGTAAAATACTATGCATTATAAAACCTTATCTAGTTCTGCAACTGTACAAGATATTAAAATTCTGATTTCAGATTTGAAATCCTTGACAAATTGTGAAGGTACAGTATCCTGTAAGTTTTTTTTTAATATGAAACTTGGAAAGAGGTTGAAATTGGCAATTTTTAAAAATGTTATTTATTATTTTACATTTGCCATTCGGAGGTTGATTTTTTTGTAAAATACCATGCTTTGTAAAAGCGTGTCTAGCTCTGCAACTGTTCAATATATTTACATTTTTTTGGGAGGTGTAGCTCATATGAAAAAAAAGATATCACCCTCACAGGAAAGATCTACTTCATGCCTTTCTGTAGATTTATTGGGTTTTAATTTCTGATTTAAGGTTCCAAACTACAAGCACTTAAACAGAAAGTGTTCATATTTATGACCAAATATGGTCATTCCCCGTAGGCAGTATAGGGGTAAAACAGATGCTGGGAGGATTTGTGAACCAAGAGCAAAAACATTGGGCATCGCTTCTCCCCTACCTCCTTTTTGCAGTGCGAGAGGTGCCGCAGAGTTCGACAGGGTTCTCCCCCTTCGAGCTCTTGTACGGCAAACAGCCTCGCGGCATCCTCTATCTGTTGAGAGAGAGGTGGGAGGAGCACAAAGCTTGTCCACAAATGTAGTGCAGCATGTGCGCCTACTTAGAGATCGCCTGGATTTGGTCAGTCGTTTGGCCCAGGACAATCTCAGATCAGCTCAGCACAGGCAACAGCAGCATTACAAAAAAAATGCAAGAATTCAAACCTTTCGACCAAGAGACAAAGTAATGCTGCTTCTTCCCCCATCGGAATCAAAGCTATGTGAGGTGAGTTGGGCTATAGGAAAGGTGAATTATGAAGTTAGACTGCCCAATCACCGTAATGAACGGGAAATTTATTGAAGCCCTGGCAGGCAAAGGAGGCCTTATTTATAGCCCCAGGCGAAGTAGAGGATGATTTAGACCCTTGTCTAGAGACCCCTAGGGGGAACAGTTACTTCCAGATCAGCAATGAGAGCTGCATAAGTTAATTGAGGAGTTCAAAGATGTTTTTTCTGACTTGCCCGGTAGAACTAACCTTGCTGAATCTCTCCGCCAGGTGTCAATTTTTTTTTATCTCGGTGGACCACACAAGCACAGTAAGCACATAAAAAAACACTTTAATACTAAGAAAACCGTAGACTTACCTTTATTTGTTTTAATGCTATGTTTCTGTGAGCAAAGTTATTTTATAATTGGAGTTCATGTTTTGACATTTACTTTTCAAAACATGAACTTACCGAGAGGGGGGAATAAACCTGATTGTTTTATTTTTAAATTGATAATTGCAACAGAAATTGATTTGCGTGAATTAATAATCTTTGAAGTTACAATATATCCATAAGGTACCAGCACAGTTGGAGCTACGAATCTCCAGCTATAATCTTTATTTATAAAACGGAATGTTTGGATGATGCACGCTGATTGGCTGTTGAGTATTTTTTACCATGCAGTTATATAGTACAACAACAGTGTGCTGCCTTCCAGAAGCCTCTGTCACGCACATCACTGAGAACGTGGACAGGCTCCTAGAACGAACAGGAGACGACCCAGTCGTAGTCGTCCACATCGGTACAAACAACATTGGAAGAGACAGGCCAAGATCCCTGCAAAACAAATTCAGAGAGCTCAGAAGGAAATTTAAAGACACGACCAAAACTGTGGTATTTTCTGGGATAATGCCGGCACCTTGCAAAGGATCATATGGACATCTGGAAATACAAAATCAAAATGCATGGCTGTAATTGTGGTGCACACAGGTAGGCTTCATCTTTCTTGAACATTGGAGCACATTCTACAACAAGGACTATCTATATAGGCAGGACGGACTGCACATAAACAAAAAGGGAACCAATCTACTCGGAGAAAGGATCCTTGAGGAGGTCCAGAAGCATTTAAGCTAGAAAGGATGGGGGAGAAAACAAAAAAACAGAAGGGAGACCACATCAAAACAAAGGAAGCAACTCAGGTAAGACAGTGTGGCGGAGTGTCCCGCCCCTATGTATTTATTTATTATTATTTGTATTTTTGTTTGCGGCGTGAATAAAAGCGCCGCCTTTTGTTATTGTTTTTTATATTTAAAAACCCGTGAGGATGCGTGACTGATCAGCTACTGATTGTTTAACTAGCTGACAGTCACTCATCCTTACCAAACGCTGCAGACTGTGGCGAGGGTAATAAGAGAATTAACAGCAAGTTAACCCCTTGGCCAGAGTAAAAGAACCTGCAGCTGTCCGTGCTGCGGGGGTAGAGTGTACAGAGGAGAGTACGGGGAGCGGAGAGAGCGAGGCGAATAAATAAACAAACAAACAACAACTGCTAAGTATCGTGCTGGGTTAAAACCAGCATGCTTATTTGTTTCTATTTGTTTGGCCAACGTGCCCTTTTGTTTTCTAGTGTTTTGTTATTTGTTTAAATCTTTTGTTTTGTATTATTATTTATTAAACGCTGACCGCAGTAGTGTTCAGCTTCACCCGCCCATTCATTGTTTTGGTTCAGTTACTTCCTGGTCCGTGACATCACCACACCTCACCACTGCAAGCCATCCTGCCACATATGGTGTCCTGCGTGGGACAAACAACGCCTCCAGGAGCCGGGTCAGGAACAGCAAAGCCCGTTTTTTTGTTCTTTTTTTTCCCCCAAAATAATGTTTTTTGTTTGCAGAAAAAAATATATAAATAAAAAATGGGAAGGAAAAGGGGAAGAGAGAGGAACGGCCAGCCCCCACAACAGAGGGACAGTGGAAGCCAGAGGATGGACCCTAAGCTCCGGCCATGGGATCTCGCATGGTGGGTACAAAGGGAGGACTCCATGGAGGAGGAGGAGTGGTGTACGTACTGCCATCGATTTGGGCATGAGGAGGAAAGCTGCCAAGAGGTCGACCGGGACACAGATGAGGAAAGGAATGAGCCCGAAGTCCTGTTGTGTCCAGCGCCCAGAAGGGGGAGAGGTAAGCTGCAGCAGCAACCGCAGCAACAGCAGGAGGAGGTCGGGGATGATGTCTGGGAGGTTTATGTTCTAAACCTCGTGGCGGAGTTATGCCCTGGCTGTAGGGCATATGGGCACATGTTGGCCATATGCCCCACGCAATACGAAGGGGGGAGCGCTGAGCATCCAGCGCCCAGAAGGGGGCGCGAGCATCCAGCACCCAGAAGGGGAGCGTGCATCCAGCGCCCAGAAGGGGGAGCGTGCATCCAGCGCCAGAAGGGGGCGCGTGCATCCAGCGCCAGAAGGGGAGCCCGTGCATCCAGCGCCCAGAAGGGGGGAGCCCGTGCATCCAGCACCCAGAAGGGGGGAACCCATAGGTCCAGAACCTAGGCCTCCAGTAGCAGAGCAGCTGGAGCTGCCTCTGCCTCCTCCGCCGCTTCCACCACCAGGAGCAGAGCAGCGGGAGCTGCCTCTGTCTCCACCACCTCCACCACTTCCACCACCAGGAGGAGAGCAGCGGGAGCTGCCTCTGCCTCCGCCACCTTCACCACCAGGAGCAGAGCAGCGGGAGCTGCCTCTGCCTCCGCCACCTCCACCGCTTCCACCACCAGGAGCATGGCAGCAGGAGCTGCCTCTGTCTCCACCACTGCTAAGGGCAGAGCAGCGGGAGCTGCCTCTGCCTCCACCACCTCCAACGCTTCCACCACCAGGAGCAGAGCAGCAGGAGCAGAGCAGCAGGAGCTGCCTCTGCCTCCGCCACCACCAGGAGCAGAGCAGCAGGAGCTGCCTCTGCCTCCGCCACCACCAGGAGCAGAGCAGCAGGAGCTGCCTCTGTCTCCTCCACCGCTAGGGGCAGAGCAGCAGGAGCTGCCTCTGCCTCATCCACTGCCAGGAGCAGAGCAGCAGGAGCTGCCTCTGCCTCCGCCACCTCCACCAGCAGAGGGTGAATGCCTGCTGGTTCCGCCTCAGCCGCCATGGGAGGACTGCTTGCCCCTCCCACCTCCTCCAGCAGAGGGTGAATGCCTGCTGGTTCTGCCTCAACCACCGTGGGAGGACTGCTTGCCGCTCCCAGCTCCACCAGCAGAGGGTGAATACCTGCTGGTTCCGCCTCAACCGCCGTGGGAGGATTGCTTGCCGCTCCCAGCTCCACCAGCAGAGGTTGAATGCCTGCTGGTTCTGCCTCAGCCGCCGTGGGAGGACTGCTTGCCCCTCCCACCTCCACCAACAGAGGGTGAATACCTGCTGGTTCCATCTCCACCTCCACCAGCAGAGGGTGAATACCTGCTGGTTCCACCTCCACCGTCATGGGAAGGACTGCTCCTGCCCTGCCTCACACCGCCCAAGGATGCCTGCCTCGCACCGCCCAAGGATGCCTGCCTCGCATCGCCTGGGGCTGCCTGTTGCTCCGCATCGCCTGCGGCTGCCTGTTGCTCCGCATCGCCTGGAGAGCCACCAGTTACAGGGTACGAGGGAGAAGTGGAGCTCCCGCTGCCGCCTCCATGGCCAGGGGCTCCCCTCCCGAGTTCGCCTCCCGAGGGTCCGCTGCTGCTGCCGTCGCCTCCCGAGGGTCCGCAGCTGCCGTAGCCTCCCAAGGGTCCTGTTTTGCCTGGGGTCGCTACCAGTCCTACTGTGGCTGGAGCCCCATGAAGGGCAGCTGCCAGCCATGAAGAAGGGGGGGGAGGTCAGGAGACCAGCTCCCCGCAGCAATTTCGCTGCAGGAGAAAGGGTGGCGGAGCCCCACGGAGGGAACTGCCAGCCATGAAGAAGGGGGTGAGGTCAGGAGACCAGCTCCCCGCAGCAATTTCGCTGCAGGAGAAAGGGTGGCTGAGCCCCACGGAGGGAGCTGCTGGCCATGAAGAAGGGGCAGGTCTGGAGACCACCCCAAATTTTTGGCCAGAGGAGCCGGCCTGTGCGTGGGCCATCGGAACACTACGGCTGTTTGGGTGGGAGGAGGACATCCCACCGTGGCCGCCACCTTTGGCCCGTTGCTGCCCTGTTCCTGGGCGGGACTGCTAGCGGGACTTTGGGGACTAAGGGGAGGTGGCGAAAAGGCCATGTGTGCTGCGCAGGGGGCATGTGTGGCAGTGTCCGCCCTATGTATTTATTTATTATTATTTGTATTTTTGTTTGCGCGGATAAAAGCGCCGTGTCTTTGTTACTGTTTTTATATTTAAAAACCCCGTGAAGATGCGTGACTGATCAGCTACTGATTGTTTAACTAGCTGACATCACGCATCCTTACCAAACGCGTGCAGACTGTGGCCGAGGGGTAATAAGATAATTAACAGCAAGTTAACCCCTTGGCCAGAGTATAAGAACCTGCAGCTGTCCGTGCTGCAGGGGTAGAGTGTACAGAGGAGAGTACGGGGAGCAGAAAGAGCGAGGCGAATAAATAAACAAACAAACAAACAACTGCTAAGTATCGTGCTGGGTTAAAACCAGCACACTTATTTGTTTCTATTTGTTTGGCCAACGTGCCCTTTTGTTTTGTAGTGTTTTGTTATTTGTTTAAATCTTTTGTTTTGTATTATTATTTATTAAACGCTGACCGCAGTAGCATTCAGCTTCAACCGCCCATTCATTGTTTTGGTTCAGTTACTTCCCGGTCCGTGACGTCACCACACCTCACCACTGCAAGCCGTCCTGCCACAGACAGCTATTAAATGTATTTATCTTAATGCTAGAAGTCTCAGAAACAAAATGTTAGAACTTGAAGCTACTGCACTAACAAGTAACTACGATGTGATAGGTGTTACAGAAACTTGGTTGTCTGAGAGTGATGGAGACGAATATAATATTAGTGGGTACACACTGTATAGGAAAGACAGGCAGGACATAAGAGGCGGAGGGGTAGCGCTATACATAAGAAATAGTCTTGAAGCCCAGGTGTCAAATCAGGACAAAGAAAACAATGCAGAATCAATATGGGTCAGAATAATGGACACAAATTCAAAGGGCATAATAGGAGCATGCTATAGACTGCCAAATTCAGACGCTGAGCAAAATAATCTGTTATATAATGACATTCAAAATGCGTGTAGAGAAGGAGAAGCCATACTAATGGGGGATTTCAACTTCCCCCATATAAAATGGGAAAACGGACGACGGACGAAATTGAAATGGTGGAAATGACAAATGACTGCTTCCTAGCGCAATTTGTCAAAGCACCGACTAGAGGGGAGGCATGCCTTGATTTAGTCTTTCAAATAACAAAGACAGAATAACTAAAACAGAGGTCAGAGAACCATTGGCAAACTCAGATCGCAAGATGGTCTCATTTGAAGTGCTTTTAAAAACTCCAAAAGTAATGACTAAAGCTAAGGTTTACAGTTTTAAAAAGGCAAACTATGAAGGTATGAAACAGAGACTAACAGATGTAGATTGGAGTAAAATAGAGAAAACATCCATAGAAAAAGTCTAAATATTCAATTTAAAAAAGGAACTTTACAGAGCATTTCAAAGGGACTAAGAACAAAGTACACAGAAAAGTACTTGCATTTGCAAACACAAGTCAAAAAGGAAGTTAGAAAGGCCAAGAGAGAGATAGAAATGAACATTGGCAAGGGGGCTAAAACCAATTCCAAAAAGGTTTTCCAATATTATAACAGCAAAAGAACATTCAAGGAGGAAGTAAAATGTCTAAGAGATACAAATGGAAAAATCACAGATGAATAGCAAATACATTAAATGATTACTTTTCACAAGTTTTTACAAAGGAAGATACAGACAATATGCCCCACATGTCTACCTGTTCCTATCCAGTTTTAAATAACTTTAGCATAACAGAGGCAGAAGTGTAAAAGGGACTAGGAGCTCTTAAAATAAACAAATCCCCTGGGCCGGATGAAATCCTCCCAATAGTACTCAAAGAAATGAAAGAAGTTATTTACAAACCGCTAACCAAGATCATGCAACAGTCTCTTGACACAGGGGTTGTACCGACAGACTGGAAAATTGCAAACGTAATACCGATCCACAAAAAGGGAGACAAAACCGAACCAGGTAACTACAGACTAATAAGCCTGACTTCTATTATATGTAAACCTATGGAAACTATAATAAGATCCAAAATTGAAAATTACCTATATGGTAACAATATCCTGGGAGACAGTCAGCATGGTTTTAGGAAATTGAGATCGTATCTAACTAACCTGCTTGATTTTTTTAAGGATGCAACATCGACAATGGATAATTGCAAAGCATACAACATGGTTTATTTAGATTTCCAGAAAGCTTTTGACAAAGTCCTGCATAAAAGATTAATTCTCAAACTGAACGCAGTAGGGATTCAAGGAAATGCATGCACATGGATTAGGGAGTGGTTAACATGTAGAAACAGAAAGTACTGATTAGAGGAGAAATCTCAAAATGGAGCGAGGTAACCAGTGGTGTACCACAGGGATCAGTATTAGGTCCTCTGCTATTCCTAATCTACATTATTGATTTAGATTCTGGTATAGTAAGCAAACTTGTTAAATTTGCAGACAACACAAAAATAGGAGGGGTGGCAAACACTGTTGCAGCAGCAAAGGTCATTGAAAGTGATGTAGACAGCATTCAGAACTGGGCAGACACATGGCAAATTACATTAACTAGAGAAAAGTGTAAACTACTACACGCAGGCAATACAAATGTGAATAGAGAAAAGTGTAAATATACACGCAGGCAATAAAATGTGTATTATAAATATCATATGGGAGATACTGAAATTGAAGAAGGGAACTATGAAAAAGACCTAGGAGTTTATGTTGACTCAGAAATGTCTTCATCTAGACAATGTGGGAAGCTATAAAAAGGCCAACAAGATGCTTGGATATATTGTGAGAAGTGTTGAATTTAAATCAAGGGAAGTAATGTTAAAACTTTACAATGCATTAGTAAGACCTCACCTAGAATATTGTGTTCAGTTCTGGTCACCTCGTTACAAAAGGATATTGCTGCTCTAGAAAGAGTGCAAAGAAGAGCAACCAGAATTATCCGGGTTTAAAAGGCATGTCGTATGCAGACAGGCTAAAAGAATTGAATCTATTCAGTCTTGAACAAAGAAGACTACGTGGTGATCTGATTCAAACATTCAAAATCCTAAAAGGTATAGACAATGTCACCCAGGGACTTTTTGACCTGAAAAAAAGAAACAAGGACCAGGGGTCACAAATGGAGATTAGATAAGATTAGATAAAGGGGCATTCAGAACAGAAAATAGGAGGCACTTTTTTACACAGAAAATTGTGAGGGTCTGGAACCAACTCCCCTGTAATGTTTTTGAAGCTGACAACCTTCAAGAAGTTGCTTGATGAGATTCTGGGATCAATAAGCTACTAACAACCAAACAAGTAAGATGGGCTGAATGGCCTCCTCTCGTTTGTAAACTTTCTTATGTTCTTATGTTCTTACTGTACAATGCACGGCGGATCTTATTTTTGCCGAACCACAGTTGAAAGAAAACAGAAAAATTAAAAGAACAAATAATATTTTCAGTTTTCCAATTTCTGGAAATGGTAAATTGGGGCAAAATGTAATGAGCTGATATCTACAAAGTGCACTGTAAAAAAAATCTATGGTGCAAATTTTAGGAACACTTCATTTTGCTTACAATTTTACAATTTTACAA
Source organism: Acipenser oxyrinchus oxyrinchus (assembly GCA_030684275.1). NCBI lineage: Eukaryota > Metazoa > Chordata > Actinopteri > Acipenseriformes > Acipenseridae > Acipenser > Acipenser oxyrinchus. The sequence continues at coordinate 45,790,763 of CM060248.1, forward strand.
TTACTGTGTACAAAAAAATATACATTGTGGAAATGATGAGCGGCTCACCTCTTATTATTTATTTATTTATTTATTTATTTATTTATTTCTTAGCAGATACCCTTAGCCAGGGTGACTTACAGTCGTAAACAAAAATACATTTCAAGAATCACAGTACAAGTATTAATACAATTAAGAGCAAGATAAAATACAATGACTTCGGATCTAGCAAGTACAAGTATATGACAAAATAGGATTCAATAACGGAGCAGATAACAGTGTCAGTGATAGTTACATCAGGATATAATTAAATACAAAATACCACAGATTAAATAACACTTGTGACAGATTACAGTACTCTAAAGTACAGGATTAACTCCGGTCTATCTCATCTGGTAACTTGCCTGTCACTGAGTCTTCAGACCGCGCAGCCCCCTGATCAGTCACTGGCCGCTTATACCGCTGTTTGCACACCAGACAGCCAATGGGAAGGCTCCCTGTCTGCTTGCAGGAATCACAAGCTTTCCTATTGGCTGAATGCACAGGATTTGAGGGCACCAGTAAACTACTCATTATATGCAGCACCCAATCAGGAAAAAAAGTAGAGACACATCTAGGATACTAATATAAAAACATATATAATATATTATCCTTGATCTAGGGGAGCCTTTTTGGGTTTGCCCCTGCCCACATTACCACTGGAACGTAGTTCTGCCCGGGGTATTTACACTGCCTACTTCCTGATCATCTTGCTATTAGTGTTTCCAGCTTGCTATTCATTGCTGTGCTGTGCAGTGAATAGCAAACTGAATAGATAACTAGTTTTTTTTTTACCTACTTCCCGACCACCTAGGACCACCAAACTTTATATGTGAGATGTACTTGAAGTGACCTACATTTCAGTACCATTCATATTGCTGTGCCACCTATAGGGGCGCTGTGGTGAATAGCTTACTGAATAGCTAACTAATGACTATTACTTAAAAGTTGTTACATTAAAATCTACTATCAAATTGTTATATACAAACACCTCTATGCTGCTTTTTTATTCTTATATCAGAATCATGTGATAGAGCCCTGGGGGAGGGGGTTATTGCAACAGTAATACAGGGACCCAATTACCACGTGCATTACACACATGTGGGACAGTTACTTTGTTAAACCCCTTGACAATTTTAAATACCTTTAATAAGTCACTTTTGGTTCTCCTTCTTTCTAGGCTATACAAATTCAGCTCTTTCAGTCTATCTTCATATGACATGCTCTTCAATCCTGGAATTACTTATGTTGCTCTCTTCTACTCTCTCCGTTGCCTTAATGTCTTTCTTATGATATGGGGACCACAACTGGACACAATATTCAAAGTGTGGTCGTTCCAATGCATTGTATAATTTTAATATTTTTTTTTTTTTGTTTATTTTTTTTTAGCAGACGCCTTTATCCAAGGCGACTTACAGAGACTAGGGTGTGTGAACTATGCATCAGCTGCAGAGTCGCTTACAACTACACCTGAGAGACGGAGCACAAGGAGGTTAAGTGACTTGGTCAGGGTCACACAATGAGTCAGTGGCTGAGGTTTGAAATCAACTGTCGACTATATAACCTAACCTTCTATTTACCTTTTTTTATAGCTTCTCTGCACTGTCTAGTTGGCTTAAGAGATTGCTGTACTTGCCTGTAATGTTTTTGTGACCTTTGTGTAAGGCTGCATTTATTCACATTAAATTTCATCTGCCATGTGTCAGCCCAAGCTTGACTCTTGTCTAAATATCTTTATATTATTAAAGTTGATGATTGGGAGTTGGCTACCCCTCCCAGTTTTGTGTCGCCTGCAAATTTGCATAGTTTACTGATTATGTCTTGGTCCAAGTCATTTATATAGATTAAGAATAGCAATTGTCCCAATACTCATCCCTGTGGTACCCCACTTGTTACTTTACTCCAGTTTGATGTCTGGCCTCAAATTATAACTCTCTGCTTCCTATGTTGTAACCAGTTATGAATCCATGCTGCTACTTTACCATTTATTCCTACTGATTTAATCTTTAGATATAGTCTTTTGTGAGTACATTGTCAAATGCTTTTTGAAAATCTAAGTAGATGATGTCATACTGTCAGATTCACACGAATATATATATATATATATATATATATATATATATATATATATATAGATAGATAGATAGATAGATATACTCAAAGCACACTCTTAAACTCAGGGGAGACGTTTAGGAGGACATAAAGATGTTTCAGACTCCTGTAAGTGGATCGTTCGTGCACTGGGCTTGCAACGTATCCAGATGACTTTTAATAATCAAGAAATTGACACAGACTCATTCGATTTGAAGTTTTAACAAATCAGAGAAGAATTAGTACCCTTTCGGTTTATTAGTTTATTAAATGCTTAAAGTGGATTGAGTAGTTACAGACTACATTGAATCCCAGCTGACAGGCAACCTGGGCGGTCCATTACCTTAACAGGTATAGCATTAATACTTCAATACATTTATGGTTACAACATGTTTTGCCCTAAGGCTACGCTTGCATAAAGCTAAAAACGCCCACCGCTAAGTCCTAAAACATCCAATATGTCAATCACATAGACTAAAACATAAGTCATATACCTTATAGCAATGCATCAATATAACAGAGATATAGATTCCAAATAGTTCTTACCTCCCAAAAATATATATGGAAGTGTAGAATATACTGTAAGGATAGGAATTGTCTTCAAAGGCAAAGACTTCTAAATACGACATCAACAGCAATCAGCTCGATCAGAGATCTTCAGAGCATGGATCACATCAGCTTGTAGTTAGCAAGTTGAGTGACACTTAACTAAGATTTTACCTTGGTTTTTACAGAGTTTTTTGCCTCGCTTCTTACGTCAGAAGTCTCAATTAAGTCTTAAACATTAAATCAGCCTTAACAGCTCCTGTCTCTCAAGTCAACAACATTCCCAAAACACCCGGCAACTCCCTCCATAAAATTAATTAGCTCTCATCCCCTAGTCCACCTCTCCTACATCTCCGAAATATGTAAGGTGAACTTTTGAACTGATGTTATTCTTTCTGGGTACCAGAAGGTATTTCTTATATGTAAAAGATCACTCATTATAGCAACCTTGGATTTCAAACCCCCCAAACATTAAAACTCGCATTAGTTGCCAAAAAGTTATTTCCTTTAATTACCCCCCATCTGGCACTGCAAGCAAGCAAAGGTTATCAAAATGAATTACCTTCTCTTTGGCAAGCCTACTATATGCTTGACACAGACTGGTACCATTCTGCTTTGACTGAAGTTTTCACTTTAAGTTAATTTTTGGACTATAGTCTCTTATTTTCAACCTTAACAGTTCTTCTGTTAAAATAAAACATTTAAAATTATATTCTGTTTGAATTATTCTAGAATACCTGTGTTTAGCTTAAACACTACTTTCAGATCAAGCTTACTTCTTTAAATAAGAGACTTGAAGCTTGTGTCTGCCTTTCTACTCAAGGTTATAAACCTTGGCACCAGTAGCTCAGACAAAGACAAGCTTAGCTCATTTCACAGGTGTTTTTTGGTCAGCGCGACCCCAAACTAGCTCCCTTTTTACTCAGACTTGCAAAAATACAATAATATTTGTCACTGTTATAACAGAATAAACAGGAATATAGAATGCTGCCACATAACTATAGGTTAATACAGTGCATATAATAACTTTTTGTATGAACAGTGTGTTTTAACAATTTGTTTAGTATTTCTGCTGGCTTTATATTCTTTAAAAAACATTTTAACACACATGCAGTTTCACAATTGTTCAATTTGTAGCCTGCTTCCAGTAGCTGCCACAATCTTGGGTCAGTTTCTGCTCTCAGTGAGTTTGTCAAAGCCACCACAGGTGTGTCTTTAAAAGCTTGATACCTGCAAAAACTTAAATCTTGTTCCATTATGGGATATTGCCGTCAGGCAGTAGGGATTGGCTGAGCTTTTATAGCAAAGCTGCCGATAGGCCTCTGCGCGAGCTGCCGTGTAAGCCCGCCCTCTTGGAAGCTTACTATACGCAGTGCACAGAGACTCACTTCCTCTTTTGTCTTCAGCATCGGTAGCGGTAAGTCAATAGAGCTTGTTAACTGATTGTACTCTTTAAGCTTAGGCTTGAGAAGCTGGCTATTGCCCCTTCTCCGAGTTTATTTCAGTTATACTTTTCAAACTTTTTAAAGATTATATATTTGTATACATTTATATATTCCCTCACGCTTTGCTTCGGCATCGCGTTTTGTTTATTTTTGTGGTCTTCGTCTTTCTTGTGTTTAATTATGAATAATTATTTTATAATTATTATTGTTGTGTTTTTTGAAAATAAAAATTATATATTGTGTATATATATTTGCTTAAGGACGCGCGTTGCGTTGGCCTTTGGCCAGGGGTGTATCTGCAGTCTCGGTCTCTTGCCTCTGGCTAGACCGCGTGTGTGGAGCCTGCACTGCAGTCTCCCATATACTACCACTGCGGCGTGTTCTACCCTACCGCGTGTTAGCTGTACGGCCTGCCCCTTACAGTCACCAATTCACTATATATAGTGTTGCTGCAGCGTCCCAAAAAATAAAAATAAAAAATTCCCTATTGAGGAATTCCTCACTATTGAGGAAGACGACCACCAAGCACATACTCCCTTAAGCACCTAAGGTAAGTATTGCACAGCATCAGGCACCGTACCAGCACCAGCGTCTCCACTCTGCGGGTCAGCTGACGCTTAGGCGTCTCGTGCTAGCGTCTCAACTCTTGGTACTCGCGCTTCAGCACACAGCGCTCCGGTGCTTTTGGTGTCAGTGCACCTTCGGACCTCGACGCTCGGCACTCGACGCACGCACTTTCGGCGCTCGACGTACGCACCTTAGGTGCTCGGTGCTCGATGTTTTGGCTTTCATCATTGCGTGACCTGTCAGGCGAAGTTGTCTGCCAGCGAACCGCACGATGATTGTGTAGCGTGTCTGGGGCCAGAGCACGCCACATCCGCTTTGGCTGATAGGGCGTTTTGTAACCTCTGTGCTGGCTTCCAGACACGCACCCTTCGCCAGAGGGCAAAGAAGGCGGTTGGGGATCACTCTCTATCTTCGGGTTAATCCCATACAGCCTCGGCCCCGCCGTCGTCTGTAGCGACTCCGCCGGTGAGGCTGCAGCTCTCCAGGAGCCCGTCCTCCCAGCTTACAGCTGGTCAGAGGTCCCCAGCTAGACGTGCTCGGGAACGCTCCCGCAGCCCCTCCCGTCGGGATTCTAGGTCTCGATCTAGATCACCTCGCCTGAGGAGATGCTCTCGTTCCCCTCGTCGGGACAGGCGACACCAAGACAGATTGGGGGGGGCGGAGCTCACCTCCAAGATGTCAGAGTTTATGGAGGTCATGATGGGGCATCATGACCTTAGCGAATGTGACGCCCCGGGTCCCAGAACAACCGACCGGGTCCATCACTACCCAGCCAGTGGCTCCTTCACAATCAGCACCAGTCTCCGTCTCTCAGATACAACTCCAAGTGGTGTGGGACATCGATGCGGTCTCAAGAGACACATCTGACGTGGAGCTTCTGCTGGAAGAGGACAGCATAGAGGCTGAGGTGGCCTCCCAGCACTCTGGGCAGGAGACCGACCTCGAAGTGCTGGACATTAATGACCCTATGTGGTCAGTGGAAAGAGCAACCCGCCCTTGGGTGTTGAGTGGCCTATGCTGGAGTTACCACGGTGCTCCCTTTTCGAGTCGCCATCAGCCCAGCCCCTTCAATCCAGGATGCTACCGGCATTCCCGGATTTTATCACGGAGGTGCAGTCCACCTGGGGGGCCCCGGCCTCTGCCCCTGCGACTTCTCGCAAGGCTTCGGCCTTCACTATGCAAGGGGCAAGCGAAGCTGGGTTGGCATCCTTCCCACCGGTGGGTGCTGCGTTCGCCGTGTTGGTGAAGACGCCAACGCTATCGGGGCTGACCAAGAATCCTGCATGCCCGAACAAGCAATGCAGGTGCACCTCAAGAAGGGGTACGCTGCAGCCTCAAAGGCAGTCAAGCTGTCAAACGTGGCCAGCCTCCTAACGGTCTACCAGGCGGCCCTCATTCGAGACCTACCTGAGTGCCCTTCCGTTGCCCTCAGGACCGAGCTGGGTACAGTCGCTCAGCTGCTTCAGATAAACGTGCGAGCTCAGGGCAGGAGCATTGCATCTCTTGTGGTGGCAAGAAGGCAGCTCTGGCTCTTGCAGGCGAGAGTACAGGAGCCTGATAAGGTCCCTTTGCTGGGTGCCCCAATCTCACCAGGGCACACATTTGGCCCTGCGGTCGAAGAGATGCAATGCTCCGATGTGGCCAAATAAGCCGTTCCAGCCAAAGCGGTCACAGGAGCACCAGTGTGCAGAACACCAGCCACAGCAGCAGGCGCATCCACGGGGTAACAAGTCCTCCCCCTCAGGTGCAACAGCGTGCGGCAAACCCGCGTTAGTAAGACCGCAGCGCGAGGGTGGCGCCCTAGAGGAGGTGACAGGCAGCGTCTCATGGCACTCTGCCAGGCCCCTCACGAGAGAGCGCAGCCCAAACAGCCCTGAAAAACCCAGGCAGCTGTTGACCCATCCCTACACTGTCCCACAACTCCAGTTCTGGCAACATTGCACCGACGACATCTGGGTGTGCAAAACTATATTCACGGGGTGCACCCTTCAGTTCCGGTTAAACCCCTCCTTTCGGGGAGTGGTGGTAACTGCAGTGAAGGATTCGGTTCAGTCCTCAGCTCTGAATGTGGAAATACAGGCATTGCCCAGGAAGCGTGCAATTCAAAAAGTAGACCCTGCTCTGATCGACCAGGGGTTCTATTCCAAATACTTCCTGGTGCCCAAGAAGAACGGCGGCCTCCGTCCTATTTTAGATCTGCGAGTACTGAACAAATACCTGCGGGTGTTACCGTTAAGGATGCTTACGCACAGGCACATCATACAGTCAGTCCGACACAGCGACTGGTTCACCACCGTGGACCTGACAGATGCGTACTTTCACGTTCCCATCTGCCCGGGTCACAGGAAGTATCTGCGGTTCGCATTTCAGAGCAGGGTATACGAGTTTTGTGTCTTTCCATTCGGCCTGTCACTAGCTCTTTTCAAAATGTATGGATGCCATTCTAGCTCCTTTGCGGGCTCAAGGCGTCCGACTGCTGAACTATCTGGACGACTGGCTCGTCTGCGCGCAGTCGAAGGAGTAATTGGCACAGCACACAGTGATGGTTACAGACCATCTTCAGCGGCTAGGTCTGAAGGTTGTGCCGAGCCAACGGCACAACCGAGAAAGTTGCAGTGTAAGCTCGAGGTGTTTCAAACTATTGAAGGTCTTGCAAGGAGTCCCTCCATGCATTCCATTCAGCCTCCTTTTCCTGCGGGAGAGGAGCGTCCCAGTCAAGGGCCACATTAGTAAGTTCTTGTAGTAAGAGTTTACCTTGAATGGTAATGGGTGCTACAAAGCCAAGAGGGTCGAACAGGCTGTTGATGGTCGCTAAGACACCTCTACGTGTGAATGGCTTTTCACTTGTTGTTACGCGGAATGTAAATGCATCCCGTTTGAGGTTCCAGCTCAATCCCAGACTGCGCTGTACAGGGGGTGAGTTAACCTCAAGATCTAAATCCTTTAGATCCTTTGCATGATCTGAAGGAAAGGCTTCCATGACCATGGCACTATTGGATGCTACCTTATGGAGTCTCAGGTTGGAGATGGCAAGTGCTTTCTGTGTCCTCTTGAGCAGGTCGATAGACTCAGCAGCAGTGGGCAAAGACTTGAGACCGTCGTCAATGTAGAAGTCCCTCTCTATGAAGTGCTTGACATCCGCGCTATACTCAACTTCTTCATGACTTGCGGCACACCTGAGACCATAGACAGCAACGGCAGATGAGGGGCTATTACCGAATACATGCACCTTCATCCTGTACTCGATAATGTCTTTGCTGGAGTCGTTGTCTCTGTACCATAGGAATCTGAAGAAGTTCCTGTGATCTTCCCTGACGATGAAGCTGTGAAACATCTGCTCGATATCTGCAGTAATGGCAACTCGTTCACATCTGAAGCGTAACAGGACCCCTAGTTGGCTGTTGTTCAGGTTTGGTCCGGTCAACAGCACGTCGTTTAATGAGTCGCCAAGATGCTGAGCGCTGGAGTCAAACACGACTCTAATCTGACCTGGCTTACGTAGATGGTACACCCTGAATGTCGGCAGGTACCAGCTTTCTTCGACCTCTCAGTGGTGAAGCTTGCTCAGCGTGGTACCGGTCAAAGATCTTCTGCATGAAAGCCACAAAGTGGTCCTTCATTTCAGGCTTTTTCTCCAGCGTGCAACAGAGAGAGGCAAGATGGCTGAGAGCTTGCTCTCTCTTGTTAGGCAGGTGAGGCCTAGGTGATCTAAACGGAAGAGGTGCCACCCAGCTGTTACTGTCATCCATGAACATCTCCTTGTCCATCAACTCTAGGAATAGCCTGTCTTCGATTGAAGGTGCCATCTTTTCGTCGTCCTTCGTTCTCTCAAAGATTGTGGTTCCCAGTGTGCTGTCTTTGGAGTCCAAGGCAAGGCTGCACGAAGGAAGAGTTTGATAGCTATTTTTTGTGGCAAACTTCTCCTTCAAGTAGAGACGGTTTGGGCATGGACTGAAGTGGGATGGGCGACCATTGTCGAGAACATTTGTCTGATATGTTTTGACCGTTCCTAGCTTGTGAGCTGTACCCAAACAGACGTCGCCGACCATGACCCATCCGAGGTCGAGTCTTTGAGCATATGGGGCATTGTGTGGGCCATTGCGCTGTTCTCTGACCTTATGGACCTGGAGGATGTCACAGCCCAGTAAGAGGAGAATCTGGGCATTCGGGTCTAGTGCTGGGATGAAGTGAGCAATAGACTTCAAATGGGAGTGGTGTCTCGCAGCCTCTGGAGTGGGTATCTCTGACCTATCATCCGGCATATGATTGCACTCAATGAGTGTGGGAAATAGCACACTCGTCCCTCCATCTAAAGGAAACCAGTGGCTCTTCTCCCAGATGTCTCTGTGACTCCTGAACATGTGCGAAGAGTGTAGGGAGAGTCTGTCCCTTTGAGGCTGAATAGATCAAAGAACTCAGACCTGGCAAGTGACTTATTGCTCTGGTCATCAAGGATTGCATATGCTCTTGCTGACCTCTCTGAATTACCTTTTGGGAACACCTTTATCAGGCAGATTTTAGAGCATGACTTAGGGCTTAGGCCTTCTCCACAGACTTCTGTGCATTTGGAGTTGACATCGGATGAGGGTTTCTCTCCTTCTTCCTCCCCGCCATGCTCTGTCTGGGCTTTTTAAGGTCCAGGGGGCTGGACCAGGGTGGAGGGCTGTAACATGTCTATCGCTGTTGCATTCTCTGCACTGGACAGCTACCTTGCAGTCCTTTGCAAGGTGATTATTAGATGAGCAGCATCTGAAACAGGTTCCATTTTCTTTGTGGAATGCTTTCCGCTCTTCAAGGATCTTACTTCGGAAGCCTCGACAATGTTTCAGAGGATGAGGCTTTTTGTGAATAGAGCATTGTCTGTCCACATCTGGCTTACCTTTAGGGCTCTCAGTATGACTGGAGGTAGGTGTAGGGGTGATCTCTGTCTTGTGTGCAGAGACATGGCTCTTAGTGTGTCCGTACCTTTTACCAGGCAGCTCATTCCTTAATGGACTTGCGCTAGCTGAGCAAAGGTTGAAGCTGGGGTCATTTCTGGTGTGAGCTTCTCTGCAAACGAAACTGGTAAAGAATGAGAATGGAGGAAATCGAACATGGAACTGTTGCTTGTATTGAGATCCCCCGTGCCATCCATTTCTCTTGTAGCCCAAATGGCAACTTCTCTACTATAGGGTTGACGCCCCGTGCAGTGTCCAGGTAGGTGAGCCCAGGTAGGTAGCCCTCTGACTTGGCACACTCTAATTCTCGCAGCAGATGTCCTAGCTCTCTAAGTTTCAGGGGATCTTTGTTGCTGATCTTGGGAAACTTCTCCAACTTCTCAAAAAGCTTTTTCTATTACCTCAGGTGAGCCGTAGCACTCCTCCAAGTGCTCCCAAGCCATCTTAAGCCCAGCGGCCGGTTGACTGACATGAACAGCTCTGATCCTCTTCACATGTTCTGAAGAGTGAGGCCCGAACCACTTTGTTAGGAGATCGAGCTCTTCGCTGGCGGTTAAATGCAGACCTTCCATTGCATTGGTGAAAGAAGACTTCCAAGCCTAGTAATTCTCTGGGCAGTCATCGAACTTGACGAGCCCAGAGTTCACAAGCTCACGACGCACTAAGTACATTGCAATGTCATTCATACCTGTTGTGTTGTGAGTGGGTACCTGTGGTATTGCCTTGCTGGGAAATGGCGTGCGTGGCTGTAGAGCATGGTCGAGATGGGCTGCTGGCAGGTGCATGTTATCCACGTCTCTTAAAGGGAACTTGTTTGGTTTGGGGGTATGCCTTGGTCTGTCACCAGCACAAGTGATATGGTGAAGTGCATCTGTTTGGACTTGATCCCTGCAGTCATCGTGTAGTTGAAGTGGCGGTATGAATGTTCCAGGCTATGCAGCGACAGCTGACTTGAATGTAATTTGGAGTGATGCTCGACGTAATCTGAGGTGAGCTTCTTTGAATCGTGAGGGGTGAATCCAATGTCCAATTTCCTACCGTCTTCTCCTTGCTCCAGGTCTGCTGCCGCGATTTCGAGAACTTCGGCCTCTGCCGTGGCTGCAGCAACTTCCTTTTCATGTTGCAGAATAGCTAAAGCGGCTTCCATATGAGCCTCTTGTACTTTCAATTGGGCCTATTCTACCATAACTTCTGTTTCCCTCTTAACAAAGGCAGAGCGAGCGCGTGCAGCTTCTGCTCTAGCGCGTGCTTTAGCTGCTGTCATAGAAGCAGATGACTTGCTAGATCCTCTAGGAGAACTAGATATGACTGATTTGCTAGACGCTTTGGAAGAAACAGATACAACCGACCTGGTCTCCAGTGACTGCTGCAGATCTGCGGTATCTTTGAGTTGAGGTGCTTACTGCATCTCCTTTTTACCCCCGTTGTCTTTCATCTTACTTGCTGTTGACCTTTCTTAGGTGCGAGGAGCGTGATGAAGATGGAAGCAGAGGGAGAACGAGTGGTAGCTGTTTTCAACTGTGGTCTGATTTCCTTGAAACTGCTGTGCAGAGCCTGCCGTGATGCTGCTTTTTCACTATTCTGTCCCTTGCATGCGTAACTTGGCATGAATCGACAGATAGCTAAACATGAGGAGCTTGAATGACGAATCAGGCGCAGAAGTAAAATAAAGATGTCTTTACTTGAATGTCTTGATTATCATTATCCATTCGGTGACAATGTGAAACTGAAATACACACACAAAACAGTATGCGCTTAATAAACAATACTGTACATAAACATACATGTGCTTTACCACATAAAAAGTGTAACTCAATGCAGCTGGTTATGCATATGAGAAGGCTAGTAAAACAGCTATGCAGGCTACTATAGCTACCAGCTAACAAAGCACATGGAAAGATAACATTAGCTAGCACCGCTTACAGAAACATGCAAATTAACAGGGGTGAGCTGCTTATGTTACACAGCCTCACAAATATGTTTCACAATCTAACAAATATGCTTGAAATTATTACTAGATGACTTGAACAAACATTAAAACTTACAAGGAAAGCTTCTTCAAGTCTCAGCATGGGCAGATGGCAGTGGATTGCAGTGCTTATTGTATGTTTACTTGTAAATACTAATCAAAATGGCAGGTCTGAACTATGACCTCTAAGTCACATGACTTCAATTGGTCAATAAAGAAAATGGAATGAGTTGTAATAGAAATAACCTGAATGTCCTTAAACGACCACTAGGTGGCTCTAAGAAATAAGAAGTAATTACATATAACATGACAACTGCTGTCATGTAAACTACTGACTTCCTCTTTCAGTTTCATTTTATATTAACATACTGAAAAAACTGAATTAACACTTTTGGATTAAGTTTACTATCTGCTGCTACTTGTCTCTCTAATTTCCTATTCACTCTCCTAGTCTGCTTTTTAAGGTCTCTACAGGCTTCTCTGTATTCTATTTGTGAGGCTGCTCCCTTTGATTTAATAGAGAGATATCATTTTATTACATTTTTAATACTCAGCTTAATAATTCACTTTACGCATTGTGGTTTCTTTTTGTTAAGTTTACCTTTTCTTATTTTTGGGATAAAAGTATCCTGCATTTCTAACATTGTATCCCTACATTTAATCCAATTGTTTTCAACTTCATGATCTATTAGTATTCTATCCCAGTCTATGTTTAGAGGCTCCTGTTGCATTCCTTTGTAATCTGCTCTCCTGAAATTGTAAACCATTGCCTTTGATTTATATACTGCCCTTGATTTATTTGCATCAAACTTTATCATATTCTGGTCACTTATTCCTAGTGGTTCTATTACTTGTAAGTATCCTTGCTTCATTGTTTGTTAATACCAAATTTAGACATGAATTGTATCTAGTCGGGGCAGTCACCATTTGTGATAACAAACAATCTTACACTAACTCTATCATTCACATGTCTGAGCTGCTGTCTAAGCTCATGTGGGCCGAGTTTATGTTTGGGAAGTCTCCCATAATTAGTGTGTCACTTTTTTATGCTTGCATATACGTTTTCATTTAGTGATTCATCAGAACTTGGGGGCCTATAACAGACTCCCAGATTTGAGTTGATTTAATTTAATTTAATCCATATTGATTCATTGTTGTTACCATTACTTTCCAGTATTTGCCATTGTAAGTCATTTTTAATGTATATTGCGACCCCTCCCCCTACGGAGCCCGGGAGGTGACATGGAGTTTTTTTTTTAAGACATGCGCACGAGATATAAGACGAGCACATGAGATATAAGACTTGATAAGAATTGATATAAACCGTGGCCACAATTTAATTGTGTCAATTAATTGGTCTGTCAGACAATGTGCGTTCCCTCACTCTGTTCGCCTCCAACGAGTCTGTAGATAGTACCAAACAAGACAGGTGCAACAGATGTGCTCATTTCAGTAATCAAGGTAAGAATAACCCTATGCTGCCGTCCTGGAGAGAATTATGAATTCTAAATGCATTTAATAACTTTCTATTTTAGCGTTTGTAGTTTGATAACCATAAATCATATTTTAAAACCCAATATATCAACAGAAAGGTATTGATTAGACCTTCCCAAGCTGGAAATATAATATAATCCTGTTTGTGACTAAAGTTAATTATTTATGTGTAGAGGTCTGACCTAAACCCCATTGAGATGTTGTGGCAGGACCTGAAATGAGCAGTTCATGCTCGAAAACCAACATATGTCACTGAGTTGAAGCGGTGCTGTGAGAGACTAATCAATAATACAGGAAGCATTTGGTTGCAGTTATTGCTGCTAAAGATGGCATAACCAGTTATTTAGTCTAAGGGGGCAATTACTTTTTTACATATGAAATATGAATCAAATTTTTGTGTTATTTGTTCACTAAGGGTCCCTTTTATCTAATATTAGGTTTTGGGTGAAGATCTGATAACATTCAGTATCAAAAATATGCAAAAATGCAGAAAATCAGACAGGGGGCAAATACTTTTTCACTGCACTGTACATCCCACCTACATTATAACAATTACAGTATGTAATAAAGCATGTAACTTACATCAATATACATTACCACATACACATAACTACTAATTAGCCTAGAAATGATACCTATACCCTAGGCACCCATTTTCTAGATACAGCGGCTTAACAGTTTTGTTCAATCATCTGGCCTGGGCCTGCAGGTCATTCTGGGGGTTGCTAAAGGCAATAGGTGGTGTCATTGTGTCCTGGTCATACCATGCTCCTGATGTCTCCCAGGTAGACCACCATGTTCATCTGAGGGTCCCAGAGGTGACTCTCCCTCTGCCAGGAAGTGAGGGTGGACAGGGGCACCACCAGCAGGAAGGGCCCATAGAGCTGGTGGACGTGGAACAGGTAGTTGAGGAAGTAGATGGTCTGGATGGTCTTCCCCAGGCCCATCTCATCAGCCAGAATATGACTATTCCCCCTGGGGAGGAGAGATGAAGGGGAGGGGAGAGATAGAGGAGAGAAGGGAGGGAAGTGGAGAAAGGGATGGAGAGAGAGGAACATGTGGAATGTCAAAATAATGATAGAATACTGCCAATTAAACAAGCTGTAGAAGACTGACGACTGGACATACTTGCACCAGGAGTGGGCCATCCAGTTTAAACTGTCCAACTGGTAGTATCTGAGCTCTAGTCCATGTAGTTGTATAGACTATTATTTTCAATAATAAAATTTCAATCAATTGTATTGCATGGTTTCACTCTTAGCAAGACACACCTGATTAGGATTAGGATCTTGAAAGCGAATGAGCTTTTTCGTCGTCGATTTTTCACAAGTGAGGTGACCAAGGCAGATGGCTGTAGGTTCTTCATTTTCTGTATGCTTTGTCTTTCTTGTGTAAGGGCTGTACCATCCAGACAGACACACAGACAAAAAAACTACTCAAGCAATTGGGGGTGGAGAATATCCCTTAATGAGATATATAACTCAAGTGCTTGTGACCTACTGTCTGGAAAACCTAAGCCTGATTCTTCCATTGTAATTGTGCATAGATCAAAAACATCCTCATCACATGGGATGGAAGTCAGGAACTTGCAGGCCTGCTTGCATGTCTTCAGGTCATCGTCATTGAGTGGGACAATGAGGTCTTCAGCACCCCACAAATGAGGTGCTAGAAACATGATGGATGCGATGTGCATTCCAGACTTTTTTGATCCTGTTTAACTCCTCCTGAAAAGGGAGAGTTGCTCAACATTACCATATCTTGTAAACACATTGGAAATGTGATTTCTTGGAGCTGAATAATGTACCATTCAGGAGACATGTGGCGCCCCCCAATTTACACTATAATTTAAATTGACTATTTTAACTAACCAATTAAGTAGAATTAACAACTACGCCAATTTGAAGCTAATATAACTCCAAATAAATAACAGGTTCTTTAACAAATCAAGCAAGGCAAGTATATAAAGTGAGGACAACAGTGTGGAAAACAACAAGCACTTTATTTGGACAAATTACAATTAACACTTTAAAACTCATCTATAGTATGGTACTTGATTTCCATCCACAAATACTTTAAACAGTACAATGATGATCACTCAACACTTAGATATAAGAACATAAGAACATAAGAAAGTTTACAAACGAGAGGAGGCCATTCAGCCCATCTTGCTCCTTTGGTTGTTAGTAGCTTATTGATCCCAGAATCTCATCAAGCAGCTTCTTAAAGGATCCCAGGTTGTCAGCTTCAACAACATTACTGGGGAGTTGTACAACGTATACAAACTATACAACTGTAGTACAAACTATAGCAGCAGATTTTACATAAAGCAATGGATTGTACATATAGCAGCAGACTTTCAATATAGCAGCAGATAATAATCAATAGCGGTTCAATCAGGCCCCAAGTACTATGGCACTTTAAACTAGTCTAATTCACACCAGCACGTCTAAGCATAGAAGATAGTGATTGTTACAAACACAATTCCCAAAGTAATGTTTCAAACACTTTTAAATAACACATCTCAAAAACAACCAGCAAGTGTCAATTTTCATAGTAAAAGAACGACACACACAAAGCACCATACAACCTTGAATGCCTAATTATGAACACCCTAAAATTGCGCTACTTAGTCAGTAGGCAGATTAATAAAGTGCAAGTTTCCAATCAGAGGTTAATGTACTGCATATAAATATATCGTACATAGACAAATACACCAATGCAATGGAATAATCAGGACAACAGACGCTAGCTCTAAAACTCTAAAAACGACCACTAACACACGGGGAGAATCTATACACACCACTCGAACATATGAATCCATACAACAGTAACTGT
Source organism: Acipenser oxyrinchus oxyrinchus (assembly GCA_030684275.1). Classification (NCBI taxonomy): domain Eukaryota; kingdom Metazoa; phylum Chordata; class Actinopteri; order Acipenseriformes; family Acipenseridae; genus Acipenser; species Acipenser oxyrinchus. The sequence continues at coordinate 45,806,665 of CM060248.1, forward strand.
AATTGTAAAGTTAACTCGGAATAAACCCAGTGCAATTTCTCTTTTGTTTAACCAAAACATACAACAATAGCTACCAAAGTCTGAAGGCACGAGGGATGCTTCAGCAAATTCATGGCACATAAGTATAGTACACTTTAAACTTTTAGAATTCTTACCAAACGGTAGTTCCCCGACCCGTGCTCTCAGCTCACAATCTCCAAAACCCGGTAGCTCTCTCATTTGATTAACCCAACCTGTTTTTATACACCTTGCCCAATTAAGAGTTAGCCCTGCTGTTGCTATGGAGACCCATAAATTCCCAGGAGGTTTAAGGGTAGTACAGTTGTTACAGGCAATGTCAGGGCTATTTTATAGAGGTCCTTAAGGTACTTGTTTTCCTTCGGAATTAGAGGATAGGCCTCTGAGAGTGATGTGGTAAGCTTTAGGCCTGGCAACTTTTTCAGCAACCTCCACAGTGCCACAGCAGCAAAGGAATCCAGCTGTGGATATCTGCTGGCCAAAGACTCAACTTCATGGTTTGCTTCAAGTTTTCCTATGTAAAGTGGAAGTAGGCAAAAGAAGTCAACTCAGAAGGGAAATGAGTGTTGAGTTCCATTTGGTCCAAAGTGCTGAAATAGAACTGTATCTTCATGCACTCTTCTGCAGTAATGTGCAACTGAGTTTCTGGATTTTCATCAATTCTGGTGGACGCTTTACGTCTTCGCTTTTCTTCATATTCTGCTGTAATGCCCAAGGTGCTGGCAAGGAATTTAGCCCACATTTCATTATTTCCTAAGTCTTGGATGTTGGTTTTCAGACTGTTGTTCATATTGTTAGCATTAAGGATGTCAAGGTTGGAGGACTGTAGCACCTTGTTCAGTTGGTCTATATCTCCCATCACTCGATTGAGCACAACCAGGCACATTATGAATTTGAATTTGGTTATGCACTCTGTGAGCCCAGCCACTGTGCCTCTGAGGATTCCATCATTTGTAGATTCCCCAATTTATTCTAGTGTACTAACAGCAGCTTCCAGCATGGCATGGTCTTCAAGAACATTTAAAGACTGTGCCCTGCAGTTCCACCTGGTACTTGAGAGGCCCGTAAGTGCTCTTGGGGGTCTGGTACTATGAAGCTCTTTTTGCTTTTTCATGAAAAGTGCATGCCTCAATACACGTCCCTCTATATAGCAATATAGCTGCTCCACAATGCCAAAAAAGTCAGCAGCAACTTTATTTCCTATTTTGCACAGCATTCACAATTACTCTGTTCAGACAGTGGGCATAGCAGTGTGTATAGATGGTGTTGGCATTTTTAGAAAGTATTCTTGCTTGGACATCCTGGACCTTCCCCTTCATGTTACTGCCACCATCATATCCTTGACCAACAGTAATGCCTTGTCAGTTTATGTTACTGCATCTGGCCTGACGTCACCACTGCAGCCATCTGTGTCACGTGTGGTGTCATCGTTGGATCACATCGTTGGAGCAGAAGGAGCTGCCTCTGCCTCCACCGCCATCCAGAGGAGAGGAGCAGGAACTGCCTCTGCTTCCACCGCTGTGGGAGGACTGCCTGCCTTTCCCACCTCCACCAGCAGAGGATGAAGTGGAGCTCCCGTTGCCACCTTCATGGCTGGGGGCTCCCCTCCCAGCGCCGCCTCCTGAGGGTCCACTGCTGCCGTCGCCTGGAGTTGCCAGCTCTACCTCGCCTGGGGATGCCTGCTGCTCCACACCGCATGGGGTTGGCTGCTGCTCCGCATCGCCCAGAGTCGCTGCCTGGCTTGCTTCCCCTGGGTTCGCTGCCTGGCTTGCTTCGCCTGGGGTCACTGCCAGCTCTGCTTCCAGGCAAGAAATACTGTGGCCGGAGCCCCACCAGGGGGAGCTGCCGGCTATGAAGAAGGGGGGAGAGGTCAGGAGACCACATTCCCCTGCAGCGCTTTCGCTGCTGGAAATACTGTGGCTCGAGCCCCACAAAGGGGAGCAGCCAGCCCAGGTCAGGAGACCACCTCCACAGGCTGCCGGGCAGCTGCCAAGATTACCGTGGGTGGAGGAGCCGGCCTGTGTGCGGTCAGCCTGGCCGCTACAGCTGTTGGGGTGGGAGGAGGACCTCCCATCATGGCCGCCACCCTTGGCCCATTGCTGCCCCTGTTCCTGGGCTGGGACTAAGAAGCGGGACTTTGGGACTAGGGGGGGATGTTGCCGTTGGGCCAGGTGTGCTTTGCACAAGGGGTGGGGGTATATGTGACAGGGCTAGGAGCCCTGCACATAAAGGGGCAGGCAAAGCCCTGCTGTTTATATGTGTTGCGTTTTATTGTTTGATTTAAAATGTATTGTTTATTGTTTAAAGAAAATATTTTAACAAAAGCTTTTATTAAGTCTACAGACTGGAGTTTCAACAGAGCAACGCAGGCTCTGCAAGCAATCGCAAAGAAGCTTGGATCTTTCTATTTCTATCTTCCCCTTATATAGGCAGTTGTTCTGAGCGTACGTGACTTTTGTCACATATCAGCTAGTTAAACGCATGCAAGCATCCTGCTTCAACACCTGTAGGCAGCCAGACTAGACTTGTGGGTTATCTTAAGTTTTGTTTACCAACTTCTTCTATTGGTTACTGGTTTGTTGAGTCAGTTGCTGTGGGACGTTGGTCCTTTACAAATATACTGATTGGTCCTTACATGGCTGATGCGACATCAGCTGAATATGCGAGCTCCCACAAGTCTAGTCAGCTGAAACCACAAACACATCTTTACATTTTATTTCTATATAATACTTTTAATACTTATAAAAGTCAAAACACATATTACTTGATAACTCTTTTTCTACCTATCGTATTGGCACCTCAGACATAAGGAAACAAACAGAAGCAAAGAGTAATTTTCCCACCACAGTACTCCCGCCCCTGTGTATTTTGTATGTATATTTATAGGATGGCAAAGCCATATGTTTGTTATTGTTTAGAAGGGTGGATGGGGAAGCCCCATCCACACAAAAACCTTGTGCAGAAGGTTTCCATCTCCCGAGTTAATTCATTGATTTAATTGTTGCTATTCGGGAGATGGTCACCTGTATAAAAGCTTGCAGCTTTCTGTGTTCCAGGTGGGTTGTTCAGAGAAGGAATGTATGTAAGAGAGAGAGACAGGAGAAGGAAAGCAAAAAAAAAAAAAATGAAATGAAAGTAAAATGCTACGAGTGCAGCACCGTCTTTGTTTAGTTTATTGATTATTAGATTATTTTGCTCTGTGAGCATTGTTTTTGTTACAAACATTTACTTTATTTTTGTGTTTAAATAAACACGGCGCTGCCGCGCCTTTGCACTGCAGTACTGCCTTGTCTGTTTATATTCCTGCATCTGGCCTGACGAACATATATGGCAAACTGCTCTTTTCTTGAGACTTTTCTTGAGACATCTATAGTCTCATCCATGAGAACAGAAAAAAATTGGGCTTCCTTAACTTCTTTTAAAATGTCTGACTTGATTGCTTTTCCTACTGTACTTCTCATCTCATTTTGGATCTGAGGTCTCAGGCATGTGGCATTCTTTGCAGCTGTATCCAGGTGTCCTTTCAGAACTTCACCACGTTCTGCTAGGAAATGCACTAACTCTTTAAAAGCGTCTTTGTTTATGGAGGCTTCATCTTCATTGTGTCCACGGAAAGGAAGCGACAACTTGCCTAAAAACTGTTCTGTTCTGTTCTTTTCTTTTTCTTTTGCTGTCAAGATGCTGTTTATGTGCATCACTGAGCTGGCAGTCCACTGGTTTGTTTTTTATAAAATCATGATGAGCCGTGATGGCCATCATATGTGCCTTGGAAATTTCATGGCTTTTTAAACCACTATCCTTGCCACCAAGTGTATTTTTCCAGGAATTGAATCCCTCCACTGAAAAAGTGAGACAGGAACAGCTGCCGACAGTGCCAGGAACAACAGAAAGCCTCCTTCTTCAGACTGTACTCCAGCCAAGTGAATTGTTGATACATAAAATGTAAATCATTTGGGTATTCATTTTATTGATAATGTTCCATGCATCTTTTTCTATTTTGAACAAATACAGTACATATGTGCACAACATATCTAGACTAGACAATCTAGACAGATTGAACTGCAACTTTGGAATTTTCAAAAATCAACAAGTTTTACGTCCTGTAATAAATTATTTTTTAATAAATTACAAAAGTATTGTACATTAACTTATTTATATTTTTTATTCTATCATATCAATACTTTATTTGCAGATGTGCTTTTAGATTATTATTAATATTCCTATTGTTATGTTTCAGTTTTCATGTTAAAAATACTGATAATGCATATGTGACAAGGATGACAGAGGTTGAGACTCAGAGACAGTGTGAAAAGTTCAAAAATAAAGCTTTTAATACTCCAAAAATACAAAATAAACTGGCACGAGGGCCAAACAAAAAAAAGTTTCAAAACACAGACAATAAACACAAAACAAAACTTACAAAAATATGGCTTCCAGGCTGGGCATTGCTTTCACTGGTTTGCAAAAATAAAAAGAAGAGCACACACAAAAAACGACTCTTGCTTCTTCTCCTTCTAGAACTCTCCCCCACTGGGAGGCTGAGGCCTCCTTTTATGCCAGGTGGCTGAGTAATAATTGAATAATTAATTGTTTGATTGCTCCCACCTGACGCAATCAATCTGGGCAGGGAGAAGAATTTAACTCCATCCCTGCCAGTATTTCCAAGGGCAGAGCCCTGCTCTGCCACACACCTCCCCCCACGTACAAAGTATGCTGGCCGCAATCGGCCAAACTCCCCCCTCCTCCTTTGAACCCAAGCCCTCCCCCCAAGAGTCCCCTTATGTCCATTGGGTGGGCTATTTCAGCGGCGGTGGTGGGCGGGTTGATGTCGGATCCCCAAGCTTTCTTCAATAGCGGAGGCATCGGACCTTCCAAGCACACAAACGTTGGCAGGGAACCTGGACCCTCCAGCAGGAGCAACGCTGGTGGCACCTCTAGTGGCGGAGGCGGGAACGGTGGCCGGTCTCCCTCTGGTGGCGGAGGCAGGAACGACGGCCCGTCTCCCTCTGGTGGCGGAGGCGGGAACGGCAGCTCGTCTCCCTCTGGTGGCAGAGGCGGGAACAGCAGCTCATCTCCCTCTGGTGGATGAGGCAGGAACAGCGACCCCTCACGAACAGCAGGCGGAGACGGCGGACCCTCAGGAACAGCAGGCGGAGACGGTGGACCCTCAGGAACAGCAGACAGACCCTCTGGAACAGCAGGCGGAGATGGCGGCCACTCCGGCAATGGCAATTCCAGCTCCTCCAATGGCAACGGTTCCAGACACTCCGGCATTAGTGGTGGTGGTTGTGGCCATTCTAGCGGCCTCTGAAGTCGGGCTGGCACCTCCTGCCATCGCAGACGGGTGCACCTCCTCTGAGCTCCTCTCAGCAGCATGTGCAAGGGCTGCTGAGGGGCTTCAGCCTTCTCCCCTTCTGGCTCTCGGGTCCCTGGCTCCTCCCCTTCTGGCTCTCGGGTCCCTGGCTCCTCCCCTTCTGGCTCTCGGGATGGCAGATCCACCCCCTCTGGCTCTTGGGACGGCAGCTCCACCTCTTCTGGCTCTCGGGACGTCAGCTCCACCCCCTCTGGCTCTCGGGACGGCAGCTCCACCTCTTCTGGTCTCACGGGACGGCAGCTCCACCCCCTCTGGTTTTCGGGACGGCAGCTCCACCTCTTCTGGCTCACAGCTGGGGCACAACTCTGCCGCAAGCCTTTTTAAAAACAACTCCCAGTCATCATCTGCCTCCTCCTGGGCCAGGGCATAGGAGCATCCTGCACAGTTGTGGCCGTAGACCTCGCAGCGCCCACACCAGTCCACTGGTGGCACCTCCTGGCAGGATCTCCAGCGGTGGTCCTCCTTCCCACACCAGGAGCACCAGGGAAAAAGGCTGGCTGGGTCCTCCAGCTGAGGTGCAGCAGCTTTTGATGCTGCTGTCGCTGCTGCTGCTGCCTGCTTCTTCTGCCCATTTTTTTTTTTCAAAAAAAACTCACAAAACTCAAAAAACAAAAAAAAATACTGCCCTGAGCCTCCAGGTGGCGCTATCTCACTTCTGACACCAAATGTGACAAGGATGACAGAGGTTGAGACTCAGAGACAGTGTGAAAAGTTCAAAAATAAAGCTTTTAATACTCAAAAATACAAAATAAACCGGCACGAGGGCCAAACAAAAAAGGTTCAAAACACAGACAATAAACACAAAACAAAACTTACAAAAATACGGCTTCCAGGCTGGGCATTGCCTTCACTGGTTTGCAAAAATAAAAAGAACAGCACACACAAAAAACGACTCTTGCTTCTTCTCCTTCTAGAACTCTCCCCCACTGGGAGGCTGAGGCCTCCTTTTATGCCAGGTGGCTGAGTAATAATTGAATAATTAATTGTTTGATTGCTCCCACCTGACACAATCAATCTGGGCAGGGAGGAGAATTTAACTCCATCCCTGCCAGTATTTCCAAGGGCAGAGCCCTGCTCTGCCACAGCATATGATTTCCAAAGGGATTTTTAAAACCTAATCAAAGCAGAAATTAAACAATAAAATCACTATATAATTTCAGTGACAGGCTGTCACAAAGACGGCTGACAGTGGGTGACGTCAGACCAGAAACAGGAAGTAACACACAACAGACAGTGAGGTTGGTGAAGCTGAGCACTTGGTTGTGCTCAGCATTTAATAAACAAAATAAAACACAAAAACAGGACACGGCACTTGCGCCAAAATAAATAGACAAACAAAACGGACTATACACTAAACACACACGAACAGACAAACACGGTGAGTAAGAACTTTAACTTTCCTTTCCTTTACTTTCCTTTACTTTCTCCTTCTCCACACCCGTTCTCCACTCACAGAACACACAACCCGAGTGAGTGAAAACATGCTGTTTTTATGCAGTTGTACCGAGACTCGATTGCTAGTCAATCATTCAATTGGAATCTCGGTACAACTGCACGTGAATTAATTAAGTGCACTCCCGTGACCACACATTACATTTTAACTAGCACGTGAAGTGATTTGTGCCCTCCGTGCCTAAATATAAATCTACATTTTTAAATCACAAGTGAAACACAGACCCGTTTATATCCCGTGTACCGATGACTATACACCAACATTTACACACAACACGTAACACAAAATACACACGGGGGCACTTTGCCACATATACCCCCTTGTGCAAAGCACACATGGCCTCAATGGCCACCTCCCCCTCAGTCCCAAAGTCCCGGAACAGGGGAAGCAAGTTGTTTCTGGGGGTGGCCATGGTGAAATGTCTGGCACCCCCAATTCTTCGTGGCTGGCAGCTCCCTCTTCCGGGCTTCAGCCACACTATCTCCTGCCGCAAAGTGCAGCTGGGGAGCTGGTCTCCTGACCTCCCCCTTCTTCATGGCCGGCAGTTCCCCTCCGTGGGGCTCCGACCACACAATCTCCGGCAGCGAAACTGCTGCGGGGAAGCTGGTCTCCTGACCTCCCCCTTCTTCATGGCCGGCAGTTCCCCTCCGTGGGGCCGGCCACCCACTTCCGACAGCGAAACTGCTGCGAGGGAGCGGGTCTCCTGACCTCCCCTCCTTCGTGGCCGCTAGCTCCCCTCCGTGGGGCTCTGGCCACCGTGTTTCCTGCCACGGAAATGCGGCTGGGGAGCTGGTCTCCTGACCTCCCCCTTTCTTCATGGCCGACAGCTCCCCTTCATGGGGTTCTGGCCATAGTGTAGCGACCCCAGGCGAAGCAGGACCCTCGACTACCCCAGGCGAAGCAGGATCCCTGGCGACCCCAGGCGACGGCAGCGGACCCTCGGGAGGCGGCGGCAGCAGCAGCGGACCCTCGGGAGGCGACGGCAGCAGCAGCGGACCCTCGGGAGGCGGCGGCAGCAGCAGCGGACCCTCGGGAGGCGAACTTCGGGAGGGAGCCCCTGGCCATAGAGGCGGCAGCGGGAGCTCCACTTCTCCCTCGTACCCTGTACCCTGTGTGGAGCAAAAGGCAGCCCCAGGCGATGCGGAGCAACAGGCAGCCCCAGGCGTGCGGAGCGGCTGGCAACCCCAGGCGATGCGGAGCGGCTGGCAACCCCAGGCGATCGCGGAGCGGCTGGCAACCCCAGGCGATGCGGGCGGCTGGCAACCCCAGGCGATGCGGAGCGGCTGGCAACCCCAGGCGATGCGGAGCGGCTGGCAACCCAAGCGTCGCGGAGCGGCTGGCAACCCCAGGCGATGCGGGCGGCTGGCAACCCCAGGCGAGCGGCTGGCAACCAGGCGCGGAGCGGCTGGCAACCCCAGGCGTGCGGAGCGGCAGGCAACCCCAGGCGATGCAAGGCAAGCATCCTTGGGCGGCGAGGCAGGCATCCTTGGGCGGCGAGGCAGGCATCCTTGGGCGGCGAGGCAGGCATCCTTGGGCGGCGAGGCAGGCATCCTTGGGCGGCGAGGCAGGCATCCTTGGGCGGCGAGGCAGGCATCCTTGGGCGGCGAGGCAGGCATCCTTGGGCGAGCGGGGCAGGCATCCTTGGGCGGCGGGGCAGGCATCCTTGGGCGGCGAGGCAGGCATCCTTGGGCTGCGAGGCAGGGAGTCAGGACTAGCTGGGGTGCAGGTGTTGGCCCTCTTCTCGGCCTCTGCGGCCGGGCGGTTCTTCCCGTGCTTCCCTCAGCAGCCTATGCAAGGGCTGCTGAGGACCGCCAGCATCTAGTCCTGGTCCTTCTGGTGAAGGGAGAGGCAGCTCCTGCTCCTCTCCTCGTGACGGTGGGGAAATGATACCAGCAGGCATTCCTCCTCTGCTGGTGGGGAAGTGATACCAGCAGGCATTTATCCTCTGCTGGTGGGGAAAGTGTTACCAGCAGGCATTCCTCCTCTGCTGGTGGGGAAGTGATACCAGCAGGCATTCATCCTCTGCTGGTGGGGAAGTGTTACCAGCAGGCATTCATCCTCTGCTGGTGGGGTTGGCGGAGGCAGAGGCAGCTCCTGCTGCTCTGCTCCTGCCGATGGAGGTGGCGGAGGCAGAGGCAGCTCCTGCTGCTCTGCTCCTGCCGATGGAGGTGGCGGAGGCAGAGGCAGCTCCTGCTGCTCTGCTCCTGCAGATGGCGGTGGCGGAGGCAGAGGCAGCTCCTGCTGCTCTGCTCCTGCCGATGGAGGTGGCGGAGGCAGAGGCAGCTCCTGCTGCTCTGCCGATGGAAGTGGCGGAGGCAGAGGCAGCTCCTGCTGCTCTGCTCCTGCCGGTGGAGGTGGCGGAGGCAGAGGCAGCTCCTGCTGCTCTGCCGATGGAAGTGGCGGAGGCAGAGGCAGCTCCTGCTTCTCTGCTCCTGCCGGTGGAGGTGGCGGAGGCAGAGGCAGCTCCTGCTGCTCTGCCGATGGAAGTGGCGGAGGCAGAGGCAGCTCCTGCTGCTCTGCTCCTGCCAATGGAGGTGGCGGAGGCGGGACCAGCAGGAATTCACCCTCTGCTGGTGGAGGTGGGAGCTGCAAGCAGTCCTCCCATGGCAATGGAGGTGGACCCAGCAGGAATTCACCCTCTGCTGGTGGAGACTGGGGCTGTGGACGCTCTACCTTCCGTGTCTTGGGCCGTGGGCGCACCGACTCCTCCCTCTTGGGCTGTGGGCGCACCGACTCCTCCCTCTTGGGCTGTGGGCGCACCGACTCCTCCCTCTTGGGCTGTGGACGCACCGACTCCTCCCTCTTGGGCTGTGGGCGCACCGACTCCTCCCTCTTGGGCTGTGGACGCACCGACTCCTCCCATTCAGGCGTGGGACGTTCGGGCTCCTCCCATTCAGGCGTGGGACGTTCGGGCTCCTCCCACTCAGGCGTGGGACGTTCGGGCTCCTCCCACTCAGGCGTGGGACGTTCGGGCTCCTCCCACTCAGGCGTGGGACGTTCGGGCTCCTCCCACTCAGGCGTGGGACGTTCGGGCTCCTCCCGCTTGGGCTGTGGACACTCAGGCTCCTCCCACTTGGGCTGTGGACACTCAGCCTTCCTCTTCCCCTTTCCCCTTCTCTGCCTCCTCCTCACCTTCCTCTCCTGGGCCAGTTCCTCCTCTCCCTCTTGGTAGGGGCAGCGCACCACCGGGTGCCCGAACTCCCCACAGGCAAGGCACCAGCCTTGGTCCTCTAGACCACCGAGGAGGACCTCCAGATCCTGGCAGCCATCTCTCCAGTTCCAGCCTTCCATTTTTTTTTTTTTTTTATTGTTGTTGTTGTTGTTTGTTGTTTTTTTTTTTTAAAACAACAAATTGCGGTTCCTGTTCTGGCCTGAGTCCTGGAGGCGCTGTTGATCCCTCTTCTGGACACCACGTGTCACAAAGACGGCTGACAGTGGGTGACGTCAGACCAGAAACAGGAAGTAACACACAACAGACAGTGAGGTTGGTGAAGCTGAGCACTTGGTTGTGCTCAGCATTTAATAAACAAAATAAAACACAAAAACAGGACACGGCACTTGCGCCAAAATAAATAGACAAACAAAACGGACTATACACTAAACACACACGAACAGACAAACACGGTGAGTAAGAACTTTAACTTTCCTTTACTTTACTTTCCTTTACTTTCTCCTTCTCCTTCTCCACACCCGTTCTCCACTCACAGAACACACAACCCCGAGTGAGTGAAAACATGCTGTTTTTATGCAGTTGTACCGAGACTCGATTGCTAGTCAATCATTCAATTGGAATCTCGGTACAACTGCACGTGAATTAATTAAGTGCACTCCCGTGACCACACATTACATTTTAACTAGCACGTGAAGTGATTTGTGCCCTCCGTGCCTAAATATAAATCTACATTTTTAAATCACAAGTGAAACACAGACCCGTTTATATCCCGTGTACCGATGACTATACACCAACATTTACACACAACACGTAACACAAAATACACACGGGGGCACTTTGCCACACAGGCTTTTCAGGTAAACCAGGGTGCTGTGATTCGTGTTGATTTATTTTTTTTTTAATAGAAATCCATCTTTAAAAAATAATTATCGTTGCCCCAACCCCCAGCTGCAGCACGGAACTACATTTTGTAAGTGACCGAAAATGGTGTACCTTAGGAATCCACTTGTTGATCCATGCATGGAGGGTGGATATCCAAATATGTTTTATACATTTTATGAACTCCTGCTGTGAAGTCTGCTCATTCCGTTAGGTAAGTTATATAAGTATTTCCTTATTTGTGTGGCTTATTGCTCATGTATGGCCTAAAATTAAGCAGGCCCTATTTAAAGTCTATTAATTTCATTTTTTGTTCTCGTATCCACTTAAATGTTTTTTGTTGATGATATTTTACAATACACATTAATAACACAAATAATGTTGCATAATAATGTAAATAATAATAAACACATCATTTTAAAAATGTATAAACATATCTTTTATTAAACATTAGGCCTAAGCTTATCCGCTTTACTTTTAAATATTTTGACATAAAGCAGACCTCACAGAAAAATTATTCAACGTGGGCGCTCTAAAATCACAGGGCCGATTTTTAGCCCCAGTCTGTTACTGTGATTATCAATAATGATTTTAAATACGATTACAACAAGAAATAAAAATACCACAATATCAGAACATGTAGTAAATGGGCACTGCTCGCAAAGAAACAATGCTATGTATAATAGTGCCCAAGTTATAGGGAAATAGGCTACTACATAATGCACCACGTAATGTTTATTTAATACTGTACATACCAGGAACCAGTGTTGTTGGGTTTCTGGTTAACTGTCGGCTGAATTGGTCCATGTTTAATATAGTGCTCTCGAATAAGGCAATCTTTTGGAACAAGATCACTTTCATTATCACATTCAAGAATTTCCGATCCGCATTACACTTAATGTCAGCCATACTGTTCTATGTATAAAAAAAGTTTGTATACAATGTTTTAAGTCAACCGTTAACTGTTTGGCAGGTAATGCATTTTTATTTCCAGGGGGATACTCTGATTGGTTGGATATACGGTATATCAAACCAATCAGACTAGCCCCCTGGGAAAAAAAAATTGCATGACGCAATCCTGATTGGGCGACTGGGACGCCTGCACAGTCAGCCACACCGTAGCTACACTAGTGGTCAGCTATTTGCTGCAGCACCCTTATAGGTGGCACAGCAATATGAATGATACCGAAATGTAGGTCACGTCAAGTACATCTCACATATAAAGTTTGGTGGTCCTAGGTGGTCGGGAAGTAGGTAAAAAAAGCTAGTTAGCTATTCACTGCAGCGTCGCTATAGGTGCCACAGCAATGAATAGCAAGCTGGAAACACTAATAGCAAGATGGTCAGGAAGTAGGCAGTGTAAATACCACAGGCAGAACTACGTTCCAGTGGTGATGTGGGCAGGGGAAAACCCAAAAAGGCTCCCTTAGATCAAGGATAATATATTATATATGTTTTTACATTATTATCCTAGATGTGGCCTTCTGGGGTTTTCCCCTGGGTGCCTGGTCCTGGCCTGCTTGTGTGTGCAGCCACCTCCTCTCCCTGGTATTGGGTGTGGCAGATGGCCACTGTGTGCCCAAACTCCCCACAACCAGGGCACCACTCGTCCATGACGTAGCCCTGGCCGACGTCCCCGGTGGCAGCTGTTGCTGTTGCTCCTGCTGCTGCTGTTGGTGCTGCAGGTGTCGCTGCTGCTGTTTCCTTCCCATTTTTTTCCACTCCAAAAGAAAACAGTAATAATAAAAATAATAATAATAATAATAATAATAATAATTTAAGGCACCTGCAGTACCTTTTCTGGCCTGAGTCCAGCAGGCTGGTGATCCCACACTGGATACCATGTGTGACAGAGATGGCCGAGTGGTGATGTCAGGCCAGAGAGACTCAAAACAAAGTACTGCAGGGCAAAGGCGCGACATGCACCGTTTATTTAAACAATAACAAAAATTAAAGGTTTAACACACTTGCTCACAGAGCAAAATAAAAGTTTAACAAAAACAAAATCGAACACAAAACACACAGGTCAGGCTAGGCAGATGCTGTCACTGATGCTGTATAATGGTTAACTTTTCTTTTCTCCTTTCTCCTCTCGCTCTCCCGTACTCTCCTCTGTACCCCTCCCGAACTGAGAGCACTGCAGGTTTATATACCGTGGGTGAGGGGTTTAACTAGCTAGTAATTATTCTATTACCCCTCGCCACAATCTGCACGAGTTTATTAATTACGTGTGACTGCCGACGTTTAACAACGCACTTGCCGACAGCCACACATTACTACAAGGTTTTCAATGTGGATGTGGCTTCCCATCCGCTGCAAATCAATACAAAATATACTGACCCTGCTGTCACATTTATAAATAAATAAATCATAACAATAATAATAATAATAATAATAATAATAATAATAATAATAATAATAATAATACAACAAAACTAATACAAAATAATAAATTGCACAGGGGCGGAGGGTACCCGTTCTAAAATAAACAAATACATGTACAGGGCTCCTCGCCTGTTACAGCACCAAACACGAGTCAAAAACTCTCTCTGCACTCATGCTGGATAGCAGGGAATTGAAATATGACACCGCCTGTCTCCTCACAAACAAAGCAGCCACTGCAGCAGCTCAAACAAGCTGTGACATAGCTAATAAATTGCTCACACACACATGCCCACATACAAGCACAGCTTAGAATATATCACATTAAGCTTATTAATGGTATATAGATTAAGGATATGGCAAGTTTACTTTTAAAGAAATTCTTCAGACAACAATATGAGGTAGATTACTTATAGTTGCTTCATCAAGTTTCACTAAAAGTTATTTCCCACTAAAGTGTGCAAACTAAATAATTAACAGTTCAGTTCTGTGTGAATGTGTTACAATTAATTAATTTAGTTCCATGAAAGGAAAATGCAACTGGAATTATACTCAATGGTTCCTTGAAGCTTAGACTTTTGGTCTGCTGGCTTGGAAACTCAATCTGTTGAAGTGTCTGGTACAAAATCTCTCCTCTCAGCAACAAAGTCTTCAATCCCACATTGGATCAGCCTCGGCAACAAAGACTTCAATTCTCGATAGAATCAACAAACAGCTGCAACAAAGCTTTCAGTCCTCGGTATAGGATTCACAACAGCCCCGTCGGCTGTGTCCACTTTGCTGTAAATTTTAGCTACGCAGGTAGCAGGGCACAGTTTCTTTTGGATATTGTGGTTTTAGGTGTACAACAGACCCAGACTGGTTTGTCTGATAACAGTCACTGTAAGTTTTACGGCAGTCCTCCAGTTGGGCCTCAGTCTCGTTGCTTGTGTTCGTTGAATGCGCTTGCAGCTTGCTTCCTCTTCTTGGGTCCGTTTTCAGGCAGAGTCCCATCTTGGGTCCGTTTTTAGTCCCAGAGTTGCAGCTTTGCTTAGCAGAGTGACAGCACCTTGTTCAGCATTTGATGTGGAGCGCAAAATGTTTAATTTTGCTTGGATATTTATAGTCTTTTCACTATATTTTATGTCTTCCTTGCACCAAACCGCTTGTGTTTGCAGTTTTGCGGTCTCTTCACTGTCCTTTCAGCCTCACCAGTCCAGATGCCCTCCTCCTAGCCCTGGTCATCTTCAGTCCAATATTCCTGCCAGGAACTAAGGGGCTCTTTTTCTTAAGACACAGCAGTTTGCTTTTTTTCAAGACACAGCAGTTTGCCCTGTTTCTCAAGACACAGCTGTTTCATTAATTAGTCCTGTTACATTTCTAATACACATTCATATATTATCATATTTAGGAATATGTCCCACAATAAACAATAAATCACAATGGCATTCCTAGTTCTAATAAACACACTGCTGTGATACAGAAGCACTCCTTATTTGGAATCTGCAAGGTACATAGGACAGAATGAAATGACACATACTATACAGCAATAAATAAAACCAGCACATGTCTACAGAAAAAATGAGAATAGGGAATTTCACTGACAAAAGCTTCTTATCAAAACAATGATCTAACTATAATAACCAAGTTTCTTTTTTATTATTTCCTGAAAAGAATATTTCCTGAAAATCTATCCTGAATTTGATTTGTTTAAAATAAAAAGTTACATTTTAAGTTCCAATCTTTCAAGATAACATTGATTAGAGCAAACGTTTCTTCATCCGTGCTGCAATCTGGCTCATGGTGTGTCTCAAGTAACAAAAATATTGCTAAACAGGATAAACAGAAATGTTCGCTTGCGTGAAGTGAAACCTTCATTGGCGTGGCTGTTTGTTATTTTGTTGGCGCTGTGCATTTTGTCTCGCTCAACCGGGTCAAGCGTGTTGACCCACATCCTGAGGTGGGTCGCTGGGACCGGGTTAACCAATTACAACCCAGGTGCGTGGTTTCACCACTGACGTGGGATTGTGACCCGGTAGCCAGAACCGGGTCTGGACCCGGGTAGAAGTGCCAGTGTGTAAGGGGCTTATGATGGCAAGACCTGGCTCCACAAAATATACTGCATTGCAATCTTAATCCTCTATATTATTTTTTCTCCTAGTTATCAACTGTTTAAAGGAGAGCTGGGTTTCGTGAGTCCGCTTTGAATAAAGCTGACCAACAAAGCTTTGAGTTAAATTAGGGTTTTAAGGTAGATTATTGTTACAGGAACCAGGTAATTAAAATCTTTAACTTACACCACACAAGGAAACACATTACGATTTTTTTTATCTTTTTGAGTTTTATATAATTTTCTAAAAATGTGTTAAGCATAATGACCAAATGTAGAGGTCATTAACTGGCATATAAGCACAAAATTGTAATAACATTGGTTAACAACAGTGAAAAGTGTAGCGGGTGCCATCTTGTTTTTTTCTTCCTGGCATTTTAGGCTTTTATAGTTTTATAATTTTTATGTGTTTATTAATCAAACATCAATAGAAAATAAACATTTAGGATTACCATCCTAATCTATTTCTTTGGTAGACTTTTTTGACATTGTCTTGAACTGATTTCAAAAGATCCTTAAGGCTTTCTGGAAGCCTCAGTCTACAGTGTGGAATGCAAAACCACTGCAGGTACACAACCCAGACTGAATAATGTGAGAACTACTGGCATGCAATGTTTAATGCACAAAGTTGCTGTGCACAAAGTTTGAGATAAGCAGTATTGTTTTCATTTATATAGACTTTTTTATTTGCCTTTCAATTTTTTGGCAGATGGATACATTTAATACAATTATAAAGCCCATGAAAATAAATAAAAAATAATGTAAATGTAATAATATGGCTTTATCTCGTGCCTAACCACAGCAGAGGCATGGTATATTACACAATGACTGTACACCTTGGCATGTGTGATTGTTTCATTAAGTTTATTTCATTGTATACGATTGAACTGTAGTGAATGATTTTTTTAATCAAAAATATTTTATATGCGCAAAGAAACTAATGTTAATACAATCTTATAAACATTAGATACAAGCAAGCAAAGATCATGAGTCACAGCATGCCACAATGTATACGTTTGTATCATAACACAGATGTCTGTGGAGTCAAATCAAAGAATTGACTGAAGATTCAAACAAAAGCATTACATTAAGTACAATGACTATATTAGCATGTCTACCCCATTTCTTCCAATCAGTATGGATCCACCCTGCTATCACACACCTTCAACACACCTCCTGGTAAGGGGAACTAGCCAAATCTATCACATTCTATAGTGCGTCACATTTAAACATTTTACAGACTATCTTAACCTAATCTGTTAGAAAAACTAGTTTGTGGTGTTCTGTTTTCACACTGTGTCTCCACTCCTCCACACATCTTAATTGGACACCTGCTATCTTTGGCTCTCTGCCCAGATGCCAAGATACAAGAGACTGCAAATGTCTAGTTTTTTAGAGAGACAGGAAAATTGCATTGCTTAACTAATTACATGTGCTTTAAGATGTTGAAGGACCAAACTTATTCTTGTATGTTTTAGAATAAGATGATGGAACATGGTTGACCTATTTTATTTGTTAGCCTGCAGAACCTGGCTATTTGTACATTATTATAAGTAGTTTTTCTGTAACATAGATTTCTTTGAATTAATTTGACTAGTGTGGCTTAACCACAATGTTTTGAATATTGTTATAATTCCCTGGTAGTGTGAGTGTCATTTGAGAATAACAAGATGCTATCATTATAGGTAGGGACCTACCTAAATCGCGAAATAGTAGAAATGGACGACAAAGAAAGCAAAGTATATTTCAGCTGATGATCGTTTCAAGATATTTCCCAAATAAACTGTACATGCAGATTGAGGTAATTGTTTTGCATATCTTAATGTATCTTTGGAGAAAATACGATCGATCACTATTTAGCTTCAGAATCACACATTAAATAAAAGGCTACTACAGAGGCTGCTGAACAGAACGTAAAATAAACAGCTTTCAGAAAACAAACTGGAAAGTCAGCGCAGACTAAAAGTATTCCTGTCTGCAAGTTAAATCAGTACTAAAACGATCCAGCACAGCCACCTCGCTTCAACCTGCTGCTTACATTTTCGCAGTTGGAATTTTAGACCCGAATAGCCACGTTTCCTTTGTTTTGACTCGGTACCAATAAAATAAATTATTAGATGGGACAAATAACATGACAACGAATGTGCTGCATACATTGCCTTTATTAAAGTGTGCCAGATGTCCTTGTGTAACTGAGTTTTTGGGCTGTTTCTAATCGATTTTCACATCTGTATAACTTGGCAAAGCTTTGCCTTAACTTCCAACCAATTCAGTGGATGCAGAACGTGCAGTCTCAATGTATGGTCAAGTCAACTGCAGGGGATGCTGCATGCTCGCCTTTAACAAATGACAGCACTCTGTTTTAGTAAGGAAGCAAGTACCACTATTTTTAGGCTGTATAGTGTTCTGAAATACTGTCTACTTAGGTTTATTTAATGTTTAAACAGGTCCATGAAATGTCCATGAAATTCTCATTTTATTCCACAACATACCCGTGAAAAATCATTAAATTTACCGCGATTTAAGTAGACCCTAATTATAGGACATGTGACATTTACATTGGCTTAGGCTAAAGTGTTTTCACCTTATGTTGTAGAAATCGGGTTGTGGCTGGTTTGGAGTGGAGGAAAAGGACCACTGCCCTACTGTTAGATTAATTATATAAACTGTGTAATATTATAACCGCAGCGAAGCATTGATTGCCTGTGAAGTGTTATCTCTCAGATATCTGCTTGAATAAAAACTACCTTCTTAATCATCGACTCTTGGAGACTGATTTCATTTTCTGTCCCTACAATGTATCAAAATATGAAAATATAAAAACTCATACTATATAATATGAAAATTTGAACATAGAAGTAAAGAAACTTATAATCAAATACATAATTAATACTTTATGAAGAATGTCATCTCCTACAGAACACAAACCTTACATTTTGATTTCACTGTACAAAATGAACATAGATAAGCCATTAACTGGGAATAACTGGTATCTGCATTGTGATCACTGATCCCCATCTATTCAAGTTACATGTACTTGTGCAGGTGTGCATCAAATTAGTAGTGTCATGACTTCATTGTTAGACACCTACTTATTATTATGCAGAAGATTGCAAGGTATTTTGCTTGTTAAATATTGGTGCACAAAAGGTTAAAAAGTAAGTTATCTTGCTCATTTCTATCTTGAAAAACAGAAAACACAGTGCCTTACGAAATATGGGTTTCTGTTACCGAAAGATTAAAACAAGACTATAATCTGCAAAATTTCTCTTATAGTGGGGAACAATGATAAAACTAATGCTGATATGATTAAAAGTTGTTTTTTTTTGTATTTTGAAATCTGTTGTTTACATGTTGAAAAGTTTATTTTAATTTTTTGATGCTGGTGTTAAACATGTATTATATATATATATATATATATATATATATATATATATAGAGAGAGAGAGAGAGAGAGAGAGAGAGAGAGAGAGAGATTGTCAGTCAGTCAGTGTGAGGAGGATGCTCTTTGTGGCTGCCTGTCATGGATTATTTGACATCGGACAGTAATGTTTTTGCTCGTCTTTTCTCGGGCAGTCGGTCACATTCCTTTTGTATACTTGGGCAATCACTTCTTTTGTTGACCCATGAACTGTCTGGCTCGGACTTGAAAAGCCTGCATACTAGGCCACTAGTAAGCACTGAAAGCACAACCCCTTTGTTTTGTTTGTGTGCTTTGCTCTTCCCTTTTAAATATTGTAAACAACTAAATACATTGTGTGTGTGAACTCAATACCTGATCTCTGTTTTGCTTTCTTCTATTCTGATACCAATACTTACCGGTAACCCCCCATTCTTGTACCACCTACACATACGTTTTTCCAAACTCCTAGAGTGACTATCAACTGCTTTAACATTTCTGTGGGAATGGCCTGAAAAGTTGTTTGATATTATGGCTGCTTTGTGTGAGCCAAAACACCATTACAGATCCTACAACTTCCAGCAATTGGATCTACAATGACTTTTTTTCTTTGGCAGTGTGTTCTTGTAGGTATTTTATGTAATTCTGGAGCCCCTTTAACCTTTCATTTTTTGGTGAGATTTCCATTTCATTATCCACAACAAATGGTGAAAAGGTAATGTACTGGTCATGATATTCAGCTGCAAAATACCGACTGCCCCACTGTGTTTTACATGGATGGGGGGCAATTTGTTTTGTAGAATAAATACTACCTCCTTTCTGATTGCATCCTTGTGGCAAAGTGGCTGCTGATTATGAACAGGTGCAGAGGTGATGCAGTGCAGGAATAAACAGACATAGATTTGTAATCCAGTATGGAAAAGGTTTATTTTCTTTTCTTTATAATCCAGGTCAGGGATTGCAGCCCTAAACAATGAACATGGTATATCTCCCACAATATACAACCACGGTCACCAGTCCTGGAGTGCGTGCTGTAGTGCTTGTGGTGGGTGATACAGTTTAAAGAGTGACAAATAGTGTAGTGTTGTTCGGGTTCAGTGCTGGCCCTTAGCGACAGCTCTGAACGTGTTAGCTGTCTATGAACACACAAGTAACAATTATAGACAAGACAAACAAACAAACACTCACGATATTTCAATAATCATTGCACGGGTCCTTCCGGGTTATATTTAAATAACAGCGAAGGAAAGATTTACGATTCTCGGACCCTTTATGCCATTCCACATGACCCCTTGGTAAACGATTGCAGCTGCCTTTACTGTCTGTAGCTGCTACCTTGTTTCCCTTCCAGGTCAATACGTTCCTGCAATGGAGTCTCGCCTTCTTGCAGGCTGACCGACTTCCTGTACCAGGGAAAGAACTGTAGGGCCAGCCCGTCCAAAGCCTTTCCCTTCGATGCTTAGTGGCCCTCACAGGTCGGGAGGAGATTTATAACCAAAACTCATTTATACTGTACAGTATCAATGAAGTAAATTTCTTCAAATTAAACATTTCAAAGCACATGTTGAAGACTGTTTAAGATTCAAATTCAGCCTTTTAAACATGATAGTGTGCTAGTATTAGTAACCAATAATGGTGGCATTCTGTAAATGAATATAATGCTTAATCCATGGCAGTTGCTATATAGGCTGGGTGTCAGTTCATCTCTTGCTGAGGTCAAAGTATTCCTTCAGCATCATACAAAATGGTATGTTTCTCATAGAAATCAATGAGCTTGTCAATAAACTCATCTGTCCACTGTTCTTAAGCCATTTTGACCATGAATTCATGTGAACTGGTCATGGTACATAAAACCAGAAGTGAATTTAAGAAATAATCCTCCTCCTAAAGACTGAAGAAGCCCTTGCACTATAGTTAGGAAGCACTGCACCAGGAGCATACCACTGTTACTTAAAGATTGTGTGCACTGTATGTGTGTGTAAATGTGTGCGTCTATTCAGATTAATGTTTAGTTTTAACTTATATGTACTGTAAAGTTGACAAATCAACACAAAATTGAGTGTAGACAAAGTAACAGAAGATGACTTGATTGGTACTACTAGAACAGTTAAGTAAACAATTGAGTGTGGCAGGGCCTTTGCCTGCATGTTATACATATTTTGTGGACCTGGCAGAGATATAGATTTTTTTTATTGGTTATTGATTTGTTGCTTCCACTACAAAGGTGCATGTCACACATACATGGCCTGATCTAATGGGAGGGGCACTGAAAATCCATGTGGGGAATGTGGTCAGGTTAAATTTGTTAACTGATGGTCAGTTTAACCTGGCCATGTATATAAAAGCATAGGGAAAGATCAGTTCAGGGGAATGAGTACAGCTCTGTGTATGCAGGTGTGTGCTCTAATGTAAGAGCTGAAGGCACTGTTGGTGAAGACGGCATAACCCTAAATTTTCAGAATGTGAGGACAAGATATTTGAAAAGTATACATGTATTTTCACTATAATACACAAACTTGAAAAAAATGTTAATAGGTGCCTTATAATTATCACCAACTTTAACAACCATACTGTTGTAGAAAATACTTAATAAGGATATATATATATATATATATATATATATATATATATATATATATATATATATATATATATATATATATATATATATATATTGAACAGCTTCAGTGTATGAGTATGTACAGATAAATCATATTTCCCTGTTTTTCAGACCATACAATAGTACCTTATAAGAAAACACTGTATTTACATAAAACATGGATGTGCATTTGATATTGATTTAAAACTGACTTCTAGCTTTTGTATCTCAACAGTGGATAATTTTTTTGTATATGTTAATATTTTAATGCATATACAGATGGTATCATACCTGTACATTACACAGTGTAGATAAAACATAATCAGCGTACAAGGGGTAAAGTCCAAGTTTAGATTATTATTACTATTATTATTAAACAGAATGAATGTATGTATGTATGTAAGTATTAGGGATGTGACACTACACATATTTTCTGAGTAATTGCCTTTAAGAAGGATTTGTTGGCAGGTAGCAAATAAATCCAAACAAATCCAATAATTAATGTATTGATTTGAAAACAAGAAAAGCTGCCTTTCCCTCATCTTTAAAACTGAGAATCAATTAATGGAAATTAACTTTCATGTTGAGTGATTGATACACCCTGTATCTAGTTAAAAACGTCAGTTGTTAGGGAATGTATAAAAAAATAAGTCTGCTTATTTCGGAATCCTTTAACTTCTCCAGTCTTAGTGCATCAGCTGAACCCAGATAGTCACGCATAATGTCACAAATATCAGTCAACCTGAACAAAACTACTCACTACATTATAATAGACACTGTGTGCAATTACTGGAATGTGTTTAACCTGCATACCATAGTCTTGAAAATATGAACCTAGGTTGTGTTTTTTATTTCATCCTCTCTCCACCCCAATATCCGATCCTGCAATTCGACTACATTTGGTAATTCAGCCCAGGGCTTTATAGGTGCTCTCGCTGTAGCCAAAGAGATCAGCATTTGGAGATTTCAAAGAAATCCAAGGACATTGATGATCATTTTAATGCTATACGATTTTATTTAATTTCTGTTCGTTTGTGGCAAATACAAAATTATGAATATATGGGTACTTAACTGCCAGTATGAACTTGAAAGACGATAAGCCTCTAGCATTGTCTTACTGCACAGGCATGTGATCTTGCTTGGCCAAGCCCTTTTATAATTGTGAATTACGTGTATGTATAACTGTAACGGATACTCTGAAAATCTGAGTACTTGGTACTTGAATTAGTTTAAGAACATAAGAACATAAGAAAGTTTACGAACGAGAGGAGGCCATTCAGCCCATCTTGCTTGTTTGGTTGTTAGTAGCTTATTGATCCCAGAATCTCATCAAGCAGCTTCTTGAAGGATCCCAGGGTGTCAGCTTCAACAACATTATTGGGGAGTTGGTTCCAGACCCTCACGATTCTCTGTGTAAAAAAGTGCCTTTCTGTTCTGAATGCCCCTTTATCTAATCTCCATTTGTGACCCCTGGTCCTTGTTTCTTTTTGCAGGTCAAAGAAGTCCCCTGGGTCGACATCGTCTATACCTTTTAGGATTTTGAATGTTTGAATCAGATCGCTGCGTAGTCTTCTTTGTTCAAGACTGAATAGATTCAATTCTTTTAGCCTGTCTGCATACGACATGCCTTTTAAACCCGGGATAATTCTGGTTGCTCTTCTTTGCACTCTTTCTAGAGCAGCAATATCCTTTTTTGTAACGAGGTGACCAGAACGGAACACAATATTCTAGGTGAGGTCTTACTAATGCATTGTAAAGTTTTAACATTACTTCCCTTGATTTAAATTCAACATTTCTCACAATATATCCGAGCATCTTGTTGGCCTTTTTTATAGCTTCCCCACATTGTCTAAATGAAGACATTTCTGAATCAACGTAAACTCCTAGGTCTTTTTCATAGTTCCCTTCTTCAGTTTCATTATCTCCCATATGATATTTATAATGCACATTTTTATTGCCTGCATGCAACACTTTAAACTTTTCTCTGTTAAATTTCATTTGCCATGTGTCTGCCCAGTTCTGAATGCTGTCTAGATCATTTTGAATGACCTTTGCTGCTGCAACAATGTTTGCCACTCCTCCTATTTTTGTGTTGTTCTCAAATTTAACAAGTTTGCTTACTATACCAGAATCTAAATCATTAATGTAGATTAGGAATAGCAGAGGACCTAATACTGATCCCTGTGGTACACCACTGGTTACCTCGCTCCATTTTGAGGTTTCTCCTCTCATCAGTACTTTCTGTTTTCTACATGTTAACCACTCCCTAATCCATGTGCATGCATTTCCTTGAATCCCTACTGCGTTCAGTTTGAGAATTAATCTTTTATGCTGGACTTTGTCAAAAGCTTTCAGGAAATCTAAATAAACCATGTTGTATGCTTTGCAATTATCCATTGTCAATGTTGCATCCTCAAAAAAGTCAAGCAGGTTAGTTAGACATGATCTCCCTTTTCTAAAACCATGCTGACTGTCTCCCAGGATATTGTTACCATATAGGTCATTTTCCATTTTAGATCTTATTATAGTTTCCATAAGTTTACATATAATAGAAGTCAGGCTTATTGGTCTGTAGTTACCTGGTTCAGCTTTGTCTCCCTTTTTGTGGATCGGTATTATGTTTGCAATTTTCCAGTCTGTCGGTACAACCCCTGTGTCAAGAGACTATTGCATGATCTTGGTTAGCGATTTGTAAATAACTTCTTTCATTTCTTTGAGTACTATTGGGAGGATCTCATCCAGCCCATGGGATTTGTTTATTTTAAGAGCTCCTAGTCCCTTTAACACTTCTGCCTCTGTTATGCTAAAGTTATTTAAAATTGGATAGGAACAGGTCGACATGTGGGGCATGTTGTCCGTGTTCTCCTTTGTAAAAAGCTGTGAAAAGTAATCATTTAATATATATATAGAGTACTGTGCAAAAGTTTTAGGCAGGTGTGAAAAAATGCTGTAAAGTAAGAATGCTTTCAAAAATAGACATGTTAATAGTTTATATTTATCAATTAACAAAATGCAAAGTGAGTGAACAGAAGAAAAATCTACATCAAATCAATATTAGGTGTGACCACCCTTTGCCTTCAAAACAGCATCAATTCTTCTAGGTACACTTGCACACAGTTTTTGAAGGAACTCGGCAGGTAGGTTGGCACAAACATCTTGGAGAACTAACCACAGTTCAGGGCTCTGTGGGGGCCATACCATCACTTCCAGGACTCCTTGTTCTTCTTTATGCTGAAGATAGTTCTTAATGACTTTCGCTGTATGTTTGGGGTCGTTGTCATGCTGCAGAATAAATTTGGGGCCAATCAGATGCCTCCCTGATGGTATTGCATGATGGATACGTATCTGCCTGTACTTCTCAGCATTGAGGAGACCATTAATTCTGACCAAATCCCCAACTCCATTTGCAGAAATGCAGCCCCAAACTTGCAAGGAACCTCCACCATGCTTCACTGTTGCCTGCAGACACTCATTCGTGTACCGCTCTCCAGCCCTTCGGCAAGCAAACTGCCTTCTGCTACAGCCAAATATTTCAAATTTTGACTCATCAGTCCAGAGCACCTGCTGCCATTTTTCTGCACCCCAGTTCCTGTGTTTTCGTGCATAGTTGAGTCGCTTGGCCTTGTTTCCACGCCGGAGGTATGGCTTTTGGCCGCAAGTCTTCCATGAAGGCCACTTCTGACCAGACTTCTCCGGACAGTAGATGGGTGTACCAGGGTCCCACTGTTTTCTGCCAGTTCTGAGCTGATGGCACTGCTGGACATCTTCCGATTGGCGGGAAGTAAGCATGATGTGTCTTTCATCTGCTGCAGTAAGTTTCCTTGGCCGACCACTGCGTCTCACGGTCCTCAACGTTGCCCGTTTCTTTGTGCTTCTTCAAAAGAGCTTGGACAGCACATCTGGAAACCCCTATCTGCCTTGAAATTTCTGCCTGGGAGAGACCTTGCTGATGCAGTATAACTACCTTGTGTCTTGTTGCTGTGCTCAGTCTTGCCATGGTGTAAGACTTTTGACAGTAAACTGTCTTCAGCAACCTCACCTTGTTAGCTGAGCTTGGCTGTTCCTCACCCAGTTTTATTCCTCCTACACAGCTGTTTCTGTTTCAGTTAATGATTGTGTTTCAACCTACATATTGAATTGATGATCATTAGCACCTGTTTGGTATAATTGTTTAATCATACACTTGACTATATGCCTACAAAATCCCTGACTTTGTGCAAGTGTACCTAGAAGAATTGATGCTGTTTTGAAGGCAAAGGGTGGTCACACCAAATATGGATCTGATTTAGATTTTTCTTCTGTTCACTCACTTTGCATTTAGTTAATTGATAAATATAATCTATTAACATGTCTATTTTTGAAAGCATTCTTACTTTACAGCATTTTTTCACACCCGCCTAAAACTATTGCACAGTAGTGTATATATATTTTTTCTTCATCTATGATTTTGCCATTTGTGTCTCTTAGACATTTAACCTCCTCTTTGAATGTTCTCTTGCTGTTATAATATTGGAAAAACATTTTGGAATTGTTTTTAGCCCCCTTAGCAATATTGATTTCTATCTCTTGGCCTTTCTAACTTCCTTTTTGACTTGTGTTTGCAGTTCCAAGTACTCTCTGTGTACTTTGTTTTTGGTCCTTTTTAAACGCTTTGGAAAGTGCCTTTTTTTGCTGAATATTTTTTTAAAATGATCTTTTAAACCATTTTGTCCATTTTGTTTAAAATAAACATGAAATTAAATGAATGGTTCTTGTACTAATTTCCAAAGATATATTTTTTTTGTATCACAAGCTGTGTTGTAAGACGATTCACCTGATTATCACCTGAACTATAATTTATGCACTGTACCTTATGAATTTGTTTGAGACAAGTATGTAGTCTAATTCTAGCCTACTGGTTATGCAAATACATGCGGGAGCATTATCCTATTAATAATTTAAGATAATCATGTAGGAGGTCCCTTTACCACATTATCAGAACACTGTTGCCAAAGCAGAGCTATCACTTTTCACAGACTGGACGTGTACTACAGCAAGAAAACTCTGAAGTTAAAATGTAAGCTATCATTTTTCTTTTACTTGCATTTACATGCATTTCTTTACAGTCGTCATATTATTATATTTAGCTTAGGAACTTCCATAAATGTTACTTATATAAATGTTTTCTTTTAAAATATCTGTGTTTTCCCCCTGCTTTTTATACACTATCATGTTTTAATTTAAAAAGTGTGTTTATATTTTTTCAATTTTCTGCTGGTTTAAACAAAATAAGAAAGTGGTTATAGGAAAATGCTTAGTATTTCTAAAAAGGCATTTACCATAATATACATTTTAACTAATTAGTATATTCTCTCAGTTTAGATCAGTATTCAATAATCATTTAAATCAGAAATTGAAGTGCTTACTTTACAGTAGAACCTGTCAGATCTGATTCAATTCGTTCCAGGGGTCCATCGGCTATGTAAAAATATAGTATCAGAGGGAGTCGTTATACTACATTGCAGTTGTTAACGGTGTGGCTTTTTAAATTAACGATGGTGGCGTTTCCATGGAAACATTTTAATTTGTCATGCTACTTTGGTAGTACCTTTCACATGGGAGTGTGGATATTACAGCATATTCCCATGGGTTGAAACTTTTATTCAAAAAGGGGCAAATCACTTGTAGATATCCATACTCCACTAGAATTTTGAAAAAATATGAAAACGGTAGCCATATTTAAATGTATATTAATAAACATGACTAACCACATTTCATATATAATTTTGAAAAAAAAACGGTAGCCATATTTAAATTCGCAATAACGATGACTGACGAGTTATACCAATTTTGACCTTTTGGGATACCAAACTCAATGAAATCAGACACCAAAACTTATTGAAGTGGTGAAAAAAAGGAATACTACTTGACATCTACTGAGGCACAGCTTCTGGACATAGAAAAACAAAAGGAAAAAAAAATACACAGTCCACTCCCTGGGCATCGGCTGCCACTGACCGAGTATTTCAAAATGCAAACAACATCTTTGTTTTCAGTCTTGTGAGAAAGGTTTGTTTTGATGTGCAACTAAATATGGCCAGACGTGGCAAAGATGGTCTGCATGATGTTGCTTGAAATCGCTTGCTGCAGCTCCACCTACTGTTCAGAGTGAACATCTAAAAAAAGGGCCTGTAAATCTTCAAAGCTGCAATTTCAATGGCAGTGTTCAATTTAATATCTATGAATAGTGCTTCTTGTTTTTAATCAGTTCAATGTTTATTAAATAAATAAATAATAATTATTTTTTTAATTAATACATTTTTGGTTTTATTGTTTTTTTCAGATTTAAGAGACTATTTTTTAGGTCAGCGGCGGAAGGATATTTAATAAAAATTACTTTTTTGTTAATTAAAGCATGTTTTTACGTTTTTTTTTTAATTTTTAAATTTAGTTAGTTGACCCATTTTATAAGCGCAATACGGCACTTCAGGGTGTAGGATATACTCTTATATCGTTTAGATATTAGAGTATATCCCACACCCTGTCGTGTCTTATTGCTTACTTATAAAATGTGTATTTTAAATACTCTATCCTGATTGGTCAAAACAGGTCACATGGGGGTGGTGATATTACAGCATATCACCATCGGTCAACACTTCTTTTCAAAAAGCGGCAAATCACTGGTAAATATACATACACCACTAGAATTGTGGAAAAAAAGACAGGCATATTGTAATTTATCGCAACAAACATGACTGTTGACTTTTTGGGAAACCAAAGTGTACATGAGATATTGAGTGAGTCTGAATCGACACCAATGATTAATTAAAGTAGTGAAAAAAAGCAAAAGTATTCACATTAATTCAAAACTCGCCATTCTGTTCGCTGTCCGACATCATCAAAAAGACATAAAGCACAGGTCTCTAGTCGTTTTTTATCCGGAAAAAGCTGAGAAAACCATTCAATGGCCGAGTGAGACCAATAGGAGCCAAGAGAAGCCAAAAAAGGGGTGGATCTGAGCAATGCACCACAGAGATAACATGGCCATAAACAAACAAGATAGCTGCTTCCGGGTCCAGCGCTCAAAGAATATCACAAACATTTGCAGAGCTTTTTGAGATGTTGCAGAAATAAAACAATGACTTGGATCGCATTATTGAGGAGTTTGGTGATAAAGCGAATGATCAGGAGATGATTTATCAGTATGCACGACTATGAAGAGGTATGTGAAAAATACAGCGAACAAGGGGTGGGGCGGGGCTGGAAATGTAGTACTGAGTGTTCTGTTGATATGCAGTGCCTTTTAAACCTGTTTTACTGTGAAAAAAAATTAAACAGCGCATCTAAAATAAACTGCGTGTGTGAAAATAAATTGGACCTGACGCACCTGAGACGTGCTGAATAAATGGACCGCTAAGGGGTTAAAAGAGACTTTGGGGGTCCCCAAGTGGCTCACCTGGTAGAGGCACAGCGACGTGGCACAGGGTGAGTCATACAGCGCATCCTGGTCAAGTGAAGTAGGCCGGTCTTCACTGGGGACTCCAAAGGGAGCATCGCATTGGCTCAGGTGCTCCCGTGGGTTAGGCAGGTAAAACCTGCTCTATAGCCAACCCTGTTGGCCAGGCGCCCAGTGAGTTCAGAGCAGACACCTGCGGGGCTGGCCTTTGTCTTCCAGAGGTCGGTCACTCGCTGACATCCGCTCTCGAGTTCCTGGGTGAAAAAGGAAGCTGGCTTGGTAGTGGGATCGGAGGACGCCCACTGAACCTTCCGGTCTCCTGAGCCATGTGGGGAATTGCTGCGGTGAGGGGAAAAGCGATTGGGCATCCTAAATTGGGAGAAAATTATAATTGGACACACTAAAAAAAAGAGACTGGTGGTTAAATGGATGTTTTGTTGCCGCTGCCCCCGGTCTGTCCGTTCTTCTGCTCTGGTCGGTTTTATCTCCTGCTGCCACTGGTCCCACCCCCTAAAGCAGCTTCGCCAAATTCTGGAATCAACAATTTTTTTTCTTTTTCATGTTTTCGTTCTTCATGTGGTCGCTCAAGCCTGGTGCTGTCGGTAGCCCACAGCAATAATAAAGCCACTGGCAATGGATTCCCAGCTATGCTCATTTAATACATTTTGGGGTACAAACTTGACTTTTTTTGTCCTCTGTAATTTACAAAACAACATTCCAAAAACAGTTCTTACCGTGCTTTTGTAGTCTATGCCAAAGTAATCCAACAGTTATTTTTTTGCACCGTGCGTGTTAACCTGAGACAGAAACAACAACAACAACTACAATAAAACCCACGACACAAACATAAACGGGCTTGGAGGTCTGCAAAAAAATCTTGTTCCAGCTTTTTATCGGTAATAATTATTTGAATCCATTGCTTTCTTGTTTTCTTTTAGTGAAGATGGTTAAACTGGGGAGTTTGTTTTATGTAAGGTGATAGAATGTAAAAAGTGAAATTCCCAAACACACTTTTTTTCTGCAACTGAATCATTTGTCCTGCTAAGAGCTGAATTTACTGATTTAGACCCATACTAAAGAGTGTAATGATCAGTTTCCATCTGTACCATTCAGTTCAGTTTGGTAGCAGCACGTGTAAATGACACAGGCTGGCAGTCTATTGGTTGAAACAGGCTAACATATCTTACAGAATCTGATATGACAGTTTCTACTGTAAATATATTATGTTTGCCTGATACATTAAATGGACCAGTACATTAAAAGCCCTTCAACAGGTTTACCTTTAAAAAAAATAAAAACATTTAGTGTCTGTGAAATGTGCTGGATTGACAGTACCGGAAAAGAAAGTAATTCTTTCAAACTCAATTAGATATCGCATAGATATTGGCAATGTAAGCTTTTTTACTTTGTATTGTGTGAACATGCTTCAACTGTAGACCAAGGTAAGTGCTTAACTGCTTATTTCCATAATGCATTACTAGCTCGTAACTTAAAATCAGTCTTGATTAGGTGGCAACCCCAGGACCACTACACCATTTTCTAAATATAACAGTGTCTTTGTTTAAAAACAGTAAATGCATATTTTAACTGTGCTACCTTCTTTTCTTTGACAGTTTTCATCGAGGAAAAATATGTCTACTTACAAGCTTTCATATTTTAATATGAGGGGGAGAGCTGAGCTTGCCCGTTACATTTTCGCCTATGCAGGAATCCAATACGAGGACATCAGAATAGAGTGGGTCAACTGGCCTACAATCAAGCCTTGTGAGTAACGCTATATATATACTGTATATAATTTTTTTTTTTTTTTTTTTTTACTGTGACAGTAGATAGGTATCAGTGATATATAAATCTTAAATGTAAGACTTCTCTAAGGAGGTAACAGCAAGGGGTAATCTTAAAAGAACATCAAGAGGCGAATGTCAGGAGTATGTAATTCTTGGGGACAGAAACACCAAAGTTTAGTTTTAAACTTGTCATTTTTACAGTGCACTTTGTCTTTAATGGGGAGAATAATTCTTGCTTGTGGTGTCTTTCAAACTTACAACATTGTCTCAGTATCCAAAAATGAAGAGAAATTATAAATACAAGCAGTGTTTTTGTTTTCATGGGTTGTTTTATTGGCATGACAACATTTGTGGTATTGCCAAAGCAGTTATAAAGTACAATATAAACATTAGAAACATCAATAAAGTTAATAAATGAAAATGAATAATTAAATAAAGAGGACAAAATGTAAAATTGAACACTGAACAATCAACCAAGAAACTGAAATCAATCAAGAAGATACTACAAGCAAAAAAATAAATAAACGGCACATAGCATGCCTTCTTCAATTACTATACGATACTTAAATGTGTATTTTCAGCTTTAAATTTAATATTATTATTCAATTTGAACAGTTTTAAAAATGCTGGAGATATTTTCTGAAATGGTCGTTTTTAAAGGGGAATAAACCAAAAATTGTCAGAGTATGAGTATTGTGATTATTATTTATGTTTACCAGGGCATTTAGGATTATGCTCCACTGATTAGTATTCAATTATACGATGAGTTGAAAACGGCAAAATTCATGAGCAGCAGTCTCTGAGTCGATCAGAATCGCCTGATTCGCCCACCCTACTGTTAGTCCAGGTTGAGAGTATATTTCCTATATTTTTCTGTACAATTGCCCTTCACTAATTCACTGTTTTCAATGTTTCAACTTTTTTATTGCAAGTCATAAACAGGGGGGGACTGTATTTTATTCCCTCATTGCTATATTATCTCCTACTTTATTAGGCTTCTGAGCCCATGGCTGGGAAGCCTATTGTTGTTGTTAAGATTATTATTATTTTTCTTTCTGCCAACAAAACCTTAAAAGTTGCATACAATGAAAACCGTTGCACGAAAACTCTTGAAATTTCACAAAGTTGTAGACGTCAATGGGAAGTAATGTCCACAGCTGAATGAACACGATTCGTCACATCGTTTGGCAGCCATATTGGATTTTACAACAAATTTTGGACAATTTACAAACGTCTTCTTGTCGGAAACCACTTATCGCAGAGTCCAAGATACACGGTGCTCGAAATTAAGCTAATTGGTTCAGTGGTATGGCGGGCATGTTGGATAACCTAATTAACACACAAATGTCTTCTTCTCCAAAACCGCTAATCTGATCGAAGCAACACTTGGCATACATGATCCAAGTATGCTTTTCTTTAAAGTTTGCCCAAATTAAGTTGTTACATTAAAAAACATGGTTGCCTTGGGCCAATCAAATTTCAGCATTGCTCTAGTTGCATATATTGTGCATAAAATGAGCACCGTTGAACAAAAACTCCTGGAACTTCACATAGTAGTGGAGGCCTATGGGAATTAATGTATGCTCTATTAAAAAAAAAAAAACCTTGATATTGACCTTGACCTTTGACCTCTCCTTAAAGTAAAATGTAAAACTAGCTTATAACTCCTTACAGAGTGCAGATAGGGTCATGGTTACTATAGAACACAGATAGGAACACATAAAAAGGCCTATAGAAAGTGATGTCTACAACTGAGTGAATGGCAACCAATCAAAATGCTTAAATTTCACAATAACTCCTCGGAAGCTGTAAAGTTGCTTGCAACTTCTAGTTTATTATTGGTTTAGCTATTTTTAATAAGTACTGTATATACAAATGAGGGTGGGACTATTTAATGCTTGCTAAACTTGTCATGCAAACCCCAAATCAATTTTTTT
This sequence comes from Acipenser oxyrinchus oxyrinchus, assembly GCA_030684275.1. Classification (NCBI taxonomy): domain Eukaryota; kingdom Metazoa; phylum Chordata; class Actinopteri; order Acipenseriformes; family Acipenseridae; genus Acipenser; species Acipenser oxyrinchus. The sequence continues at coordinate 45,839,190 of CM060248.1, forward strand.
TATATTTGTTTTTTACATTTGGCATCTTCTGGGGACCTATTCTTTTAAATACAATTATCAAACCATCCGATTTATTTATTTATTTACATTTCAAAAGTACAAAAGCGGATCTTCTTCAGATTGACTTCAGGTAAAGTGAACCGATTCGTATGTACTTAATGTGCGTCCTAAAATATTGTCTTGAGAAAGAATATTGTATAATATCAAAAAGTACAATAAAGTACATATCTTAGATCTATCTATTAGATGATTATAAAATAAAATAAAAAATAACATGTCACCATGAAAATCCAACATATTAGATTCTGAGGTAAAAAAGAGGAGTATTTGTATGATATATTCTCCCTGTCTTGTTAGATGCTGTCTACTCTCTTGCCTTCCTCTCCCTCAACCAAATCGCTAACTTGGTTAAAATGCTTAGGAGTCATTTTAAAAGGGTAATATTTTGTTTACAACATATCAAAATGTGTTATTTAAATGCTTATGCTAAAGTAAATGAATATGTCTCTTAATAAGTGCAATACTATGCTATATCATTTTTACTAATATTTATTGGAGGTTACAAAGGCACAGTAGCACAAATGAGTTGCAGAGGCAGAACAACAACATCCGCTGCTAAGACAGGCCAGTGAAAAGCGCAAATGTGAAAGTGCATCACTTATTCCCACCCCTATAACTCTGAAACCACACCTGCTATCTTAATAATTCAGTGTAGTATGTCTTCCTGTGGCCAGGTCGAAATAGGGAGACCGCAACTGAAAATGTGACACAGACATGGTGCCGCGGCTTTCACAATATTGACTGTGACGCTTATCTAAACACAAACTGTAAATAATAAAAAACACTTTTTTTGTTACGAATGTAATCTAGGTGAACAGTACCATCAAAAGACAGATATTTTGTGATTGATATTATATTTTGAGAAATTATTATACTACTCATATAACGGGTACCGTTGTCTTTTACAATTTGTAGCAACTTTAGAGCTCTGTTAAACATATAACCACACAAACATACTTAGATATTTTAGCACAGACGTCTAACAGACAAAAGGTACTGGGATGGTCTTACGATTTCAAAACTGCTGCATTGACGATATGACGAATCGTATGACGATACAATCAGATTGACGATACAATCAGATATGCACACACTGTCCTTCTGATAGAGGATGAAACTGATCACGTTCTGTTGACCCACCCAACTATATGGAATTGGCGTTACTAGTACTAAAATATTTTTTTGATATTACAGCAGTAGAAACAATAAAAGCAATGTACTGGAATGTTAACAGTATTCATAGCCCAGTAAAAAAAAAAAGTGACATTGCCTTCCTGCAAGAGACTCATTTGACTGAGGCGGAATCTCTCAAACTTAAACGCAGATGGGTGGGGCATGTCTTTGCATCCTGCTACAATTCTGAATCTTATTAATAAAATATTAAGATATTCATTATTCTGTCAAAGATAAAGAGGGGTGATTTATAGCAATAAAAATTGTTATTGATAACAGAACAGTAATTTTAGCTAATATTTATGCACCCAACATAATAATAATTCATTTTTTGCAAACCTTTCAAAAAAAATACAGTAATCCATCGCATATTCGACTATAGTCAGACCAGAGTAAGGGCGGATATGTAAAAAGGCGAATAAATGAATCCTGTTTTAAATATCATTATACACAGCTGTAACAATTTCTATATTCACACAATTATTGTTTTGCGATTCAGCTTTTATTAGGGAGCTCCCCTAAATCCCTTGTTTCAAAAGATACAGGGTATTAATGCATGTGACAGAGTAGCAGTCTGCCATGTGGGTGCGTGCATTCGCTGCTGAGTGACAGACAGGAGATCGACATGGAGGTTGAAGCTGATACGACCCGCAGACAAACAGGATTTATTTACATATGAAACACTACCAGCAATGGTTGTGCACAGAGCACATACAACACAGTGTACGAAAACTTTGTTAGGATCTACAATCTCTGAACTAATCTTCTCTGTTCAATAATAAACTAACTTAGCTGAAGAGATTGATCATGGCGGATATGTGATGGATTACTGTATATAACTTGGGGGCAGCACCGGTTTTCATAGCAGGGGAGATTGGTCTCACAGATTGTTAAATAACTTTTAACCCATCTGCAAGGGAATTAGCTTTTTATTCTTGTCCTCTCCAGTCATACTCAAAAATGGATATTTTCTCATATCCATATCTTTACCTATTACATTAACTATGACACTAAACACAGTCTATAATAAAAAAGCACACTTCTGGAAATGTAGCACCTACTGTATATAACTTGGGGGCAGCACCGGTTTTCATAGCAGGGGAGATTGGTCTCACAGATTGTTAAATAACTTTTAACCCATCTGCAAGGGAATTAGCTTTTTATTCTTGTCCTCACCAGTCATACTCAAAAATGGAATATTTTCTCATATCCATATCTTTACCTATTACATTAACTATGACACTAAACACAGTCTATAATAAAAAAGCACACTTCTGGAAATGTAGCACCTACGTATTAAATGATAAGAATTTTACTAAATGTATTAGAGAAGGGATTAATTACTTTTTAATTGTCAATAAGAACCCAGAAACATCTCCTTTAATATTACGAAATCACGAAATACAACTTTGTCCCAGACTTTCTTAATGTACAATTCTGTACATTTTTATTAATTCAAGGTTGTTTGTATTAAATAAAATAGTATAACCCCGGTAATATATACGTGTTAACATATGTGATCAATACGTACGCTACGGTGAAAACTGTTTGAGGTCTGACTGACATAACTTGTCTTTCGGCTTGTTGTATCAGGACAAATATCCACCGAAAGTATACCATATTATACCTTTCTAAACAGCAGAGTCTGAAGATTATTAAGAGAATAACGTTTTCACTATATGATGAAATATACCCTATGATTACCTAGTTTTAATTTTTTAAAAATAGTTTAAAAATGTACTCAAATACATTTTTCTTTAGAAATGTCCTCGAAAGTGTAATTTAGTGTGATCTCCTACCTAAAAACTGTAAAATTGCCAGTGATAGTCACAACCCTCAGGGATTAGGATCAGAAATTATTTTATAATATTTTATAAATACTCTGTATTGTTTTGATTGATTTTATACTTTTATTATGCACAGCATAATAAAAGGTATCTCTATTGGCTTGGGGCTTCAGTGAAATGCATTTTGATTGGAGAGTCATCCCTAAAGTTTATCCTATGAATATTTCACTACAGTTAATATTTTGTCAACTTTGTTCTGGGTTTATGAACATTTTGGACGACTTGGTATGACTTCTGGTAAGCTTTGTACAGTGGCTACTGGCAGGTGGAGCTTGCTGCAGAGGCCCAACCCAGCTTTCTCAATGGGGCGGGGGGCTGTGGCAGTTGCTACATTAGAGTGCCTTATGGAGAAGGTGTTGTGAGTGACCAGTGATGGGATTGAGACTGCCCTGGACAAGATCGTTGCTGTCCAAGAACGTCCCGTCCTGGCTGACAAACAACAGCTGCGTGGCAGAGACAACAGGAGCAAGACCTGGACCTGGTGCCTCTGCAGAAGTGGCTGGAAGATCGCCGGAGGCCTTGCAGGTGGAGGCAAAAAAGGGAATGTGGGCACAGTAGAGCAGCCTGGCAACCAGTGACGTCATGCTCCATAGGCGTTGGCAGATTGGGAGGAATGGTGGCAGCTTGTGGTGCCTGATTCCCTGAAGCTGGCTGTAGGACATTTTGGAGTAGCCAAAATTATTGGCCAACTTCAGCAGCGGTACTATTGGGGCTGGTGTCACCAGGATGTGGAGGACTTTTGTCAACGATGCGTTGAGTATGTGGTTCACAAGGGACCACAGGCTAGTCCCGTTTAAAAGTTTAAAGTACTGTGCACTATATTGAAAATAAACAATTGCAGATCTGTGACCAGTCTCCCTCCACTACCTAGCACCTACCCACTTAATTGTTCCATTTCTGTTTTGGAACAGAATTTGTTTGCACATTTTATTTGTAAGTCACTGCCTGTTTGTTTGTATTCTATGTCCCTATGATGGGGTACCCCCCGCCCCTGGGTGTATTTGGTTTATATAGTATAGTTTGTAATCCCATCGGGGGGTGCCAGGCCTATTCTAGCTCCACAGGCAGTAGGCACGGTAGAGCCCAGAGGAGAGCCACACCAGTCCCCAGCAACCGAGGGAGAGCCGCACCAGTCCCCAGCAACCGAGGGAGAGCCGCACCAGTCCCCAGCAACCGAGGGAGAGCCGCACCAGGCCCCAGCAACCGAGGGAGAGCCGCACCAGTTCCCAGTGATAGAGGAAGACTACCTGCTGCTCGCACCTCCACCGCTAGAGGGAGACTACCTGCAACACCTAGGGCTGCCTTGCCTGCATCGCCCGGGGATGCCTGTTCGACATCGCCTGGGGATGCCTGCATGTCACTACCCGGGGATGCGCTGCCGGAAATTCTGGGGCCAGATCCCAAGAAAAGGGAACCACTGAGGGCAGCATTACCGCTGCCAGTGCCACCATCACATCTGGAGTGCCCAGCACCGCACCGCTGCATGATCTGCCTTTGCTGGAGAAGCCAGCCTTGGTGCTGTCAGATTTTCGCTGACAGCATTGCCGCTGCCAATCTCAGTGCCTATTTTCAAGACTCCCCCCTTGATGTCACATAGAAGGGACAAGAATATAAGAGAATATGTGGTACACAGTGCTATTCGTCCTTCTGGGGAACCTTTGAAAGGCACATATCCATGTAATAGACCACAATGTAATACCTGTAAATACATTCATTCTGAAACAGAGATTAGAGGCATTAAATCTTCATTCAACATTCATTAACATCTTACATGTACCTCTTAAGGAATAGTGTACTGCATTATCTGCAAGAAATGCAACAAATTGTATATTGGGGAAACTAAAAGGCGTTTAGCAGACCGGTTTGTAGAGCACTTAAGAAGCATTTGCATTAACACCACTGCATTTCCAGTAGCCCATCACTTCAACAGTGATGATCACACTGTGATCAGTCTGTGTGATCAATAAGTGCTATGGAACAAATGTTTCTCGGAACGATAGTTTATCTTTAAACTGGGAACTTTGGAACCTCTGGGAATGAACATTCTATTCTGATAATCATGACACCATCCACAGAATTTTTGTATAATTACAATTTTTGAATAACAACAAGTGTACTGCACTGTGTTTACTTTTCTTTTAAACAGCTGAAGAAGGGCTTTTGCCCAAAACGTCCTGAAAATAAAATATTTTTTAATCTTTTAAACTTCTTGTGTACATTTTTTAAAAACCTTTTCTTTCATATGCCTAATATGAGTTCACGTGCTGGGACTCAAGTGAGTGATTAATTAGTAATTGCAGCAGTGTGGAGTAGTGGTTAGGGCTCTGGACTCTTGACCGGAGGGTCGTGGGTTCAATCCCAGGTCGGGGACACTGCTGCTGTACCCTTGAGCAAGGTACTTTATCTAGATTGCTCCAGTAAAAACCCAACTGCATAAATGGGTAATTGTATGTAAAAATAATGTGTAAAAAATAATGTAATTGTATGTAAAAATAATGGGATATCTTGCAACAATTGTAAGTCGCCCTGGATAAGGGCGTCTGCTAAGAAATAAATAATAATAATAATAATTGAATCCCAGCACAGCTGTATATAGAAATGCATGAATCACTCAATCGGGCCTGGGTGTTCAGGGCGAAAGAACTAGAGAGTGTAAAGGACAGTAAATTAAAACTAAAAAGCAATTGCTATTCGTGCTGACACAGATCAGCACGATACTTGTGTGTTTAGTGTTCGCTGTGTTTTGTCTATTTGTTTTGTCCAACATGCCGTTTTGATTTGTGTGCAGTGTTTTGCTTTGTTCAACTGTTTTATTTGTTTATTTATCAAAACGTGCAAGCAGCGCATTCATTTCACTCGCAGTGCTGTGTGTTTCTTCTGGGTCTGATGTCACCTCACAAGCCAGCTTGCCACATAGATAAAGAAAACTTTGTGGATTGTTCTAGTGTTTTTCTTTAGACTAACATGTTTTGTGTCTCTCACAAGTTTCTAATGCTGTCTCTTAGCATCAGCAGAATTACAGACAGTGCAATTTGTTTTTGTCAATGCATACAGAGCCGCGATTTTTACACCTGCATGAATGATTTTTCAAACTTTCCATGCTTATACTGCGGATATGTCTTGACCTTTAAAGTTGTCTTTTCTATTTTCTCAATGCAATTTAATTTAGTGCTGCACTGAAAACAAATAAAACTAAGTTACTGTATTATCTATATACACTATCCAAATGCATGGAAATGTAGACTACCCGATTTATCAGTTGGAAAACAATACCCTCAGTAGATATAAGAGCTGCTCCACTAATTTAAAAGTATTGTATTGTTGGGACTCCCGAGTGGCGCATCCAGTAAAGGCGCTCCACGTGGAGTGCAGGATGTGCTCTATAGTCTGGACGTCGCGAGTTCGAGTCCAGGCTATTCCACAGCTGACCGTGGAAGGGAGCTCCCAGGGGGCGGCGCACAATTGGTCGAGCGTCGCCCGGGGGGGAGGGAGGGTTAGGTCGGCCAGGGTGTTCTCGGCTCACCGTGCACCAGCGACCCCTGTAGTCTGGCAAGGCGCCTGCGGGCTTGCCTGTAAGCTGCCAGAGAGCTGCATTGTCCTCTGACGCTTTAGCTCTTGGGTGGCTGCATGGTTAGTCCGCAGTGTGAAAAAAAACGGTTGGCTGACAGCACATGGTTCAGAGGACAGTGTGTGTTCGTCTTTGCCCTCCCGAGTCAGCGCAGGGGTGGTAGCGGTGAGCTGAGCTTAAAAAAAATTATTGGCCATTCTAAATTGGGAGAAAATAATAAAAAATAATTGGCAATGACTAAATTTATAAAAAAAAAAAAATTAAAAAGTATTGTATTGTTAATATATATATATATATACACAGTATATTGAGATGCACAACCATTAGCTAAATAAAAGGCTTCCCTGCCATTAAACCAAAGTTTGGCATCTTGGCCACTGTCCACAGCGGGTCCACCACGGTAATGGTCAAGCTCCTGATCATTATCCCTTCAATAAAAGCATGTGTATAGATGTGCTATATGTTTCTATTTCCAGCCATACCGTTTCTGCATCTTCCTGTAATGGAAGTTGACGGAGTCATTATTCATCAGAGCCTTGCCATTTCAAGATATCTTGCCCGGGAAGCAGGTAACATACTGAAAGCTATCTGACATGAAAATGTTCCAAATTATTGTAAAATGTCTGCTTTGTTCCATATTGTGACAAATTTACAGTCCAGCAGTACCAACAACCACATATGATATACAGTCAGTTAGTGGTCCCCGGAGATATACTGGAAATCAAAAATGGCTTAACCATTTTTTCATACTTTTTGTTAGAAAAACTTTCCTGCAGGTGTTTAATTTTCCAGACTTTACTTTGACTTTAACCCTGGTAAAGTTAATTTACCCACAACACTAGATTCACTATTTGTCCCACACATGAAACATTAAATGCCCTTTGCTGCACCTTGGTTTTAGGTGAGATACAAATAACTGCTGCAGAGGGATTAAGTCTGCAGTGTTATACAACAATAAGTAGGCTTCACCCAATTCAAAAACTAGAATTGGGAGTTTTTGGAAAGAAAAACAAAGCATTCCCAGAAGCATAATCCAAGGGGTATGTAATATTAGATCAAGTGAAAGTTATAGAACTTGACTAAGGAAATAAAAAAATACAGCTGATTACAAAAGAAAGACAATAACTCAAAGTATACTATCTCTGCAGCTGTAACTTCAAAAGTCACATGACTTCAATGTGTAGGCCAGAGGTCAATTTCATTGTCAGCAACACATTTAGCATGAAGTTTATATAACCCTGAAAATATATACAACTACCTCAAATATTTGGCAGCTCTACAAAAAAACTGTCAGGAAAGTTTTTTTGTTTGTACGACATCCACGATCAAACTTGACCTAGAGAATCACCGACGTATGTGTACAGTATGACAACACCTTCCACTGTATCCCCTTTGCAGGGATTTCAGCCCCGTGGGGGATGACAAGCATACAAACAACACTTAAGCGTTTTTAACAATGCAATAATCTGATACACAAATCCAGCAAGAATAATTAAGTATTTTGCCTCCTGTCTGCAGGTTTGGTAGGGAAAAGCATCTTGGAACAAGCCCAAACCGATGCTTTAGTGGACTCCCTAAATGACTTCACCACATTGATTCCATGGAACGAGAAGGATAAAATCCTTAAAGTATTTATTTATTTATTTATTTATTTATTTATTTATTTTTCATTTATTAAAAATGTTATTGCCGCTACTTGAAATTGCCCTGTTTAGTTAAAGCATCGAGTTTTCCAAGTTGGTCCTGGAGGCATAAGCATGGTGCATTAATAACATTGAACTGTTCCCAAATCATTCACCAAAATATAACATATCACAAGATAACTTTTACTGATCATTATAAATCTTTGAGTACTTAAGTAAATATTTTTTTTTTATAAAATGCCAACCACTAACATAGAATGAAATATCTCCTCTTTTAACAAAAATTGCCAACACAATACAGCCATGAAAATATTTGACTACAAATTTAAAAAAAAAACATCCAAGAGAATACATACTTTTTTTTTTTTAAATGTAATCGTTGCCAATTATTTGTATTATTTTCTCCCAATTTGGAATGGACAAATATTTTTAGGCTCAGCTCACCGCAACCACCCCTGCGCTGACTCGGGATGGCGAAGACATAAGAACATAAGAACATAAGAAAGTTTACAAACGAGAGGAGGCCATTCAGCTCATCTTGCTCGTTTGGTTGTTAGTAGCTTATTGATCCCAGAATCTCATCAAGCAGCTTCTTGAAGGATCCCAGGGTGTCAGCTTCAACAACATTACTGGGGAGCTGGTTCCAGACACTCACAATTCTCTGTGTAAAAAAGTGCCTTTCTGTTCTGAATGCCCCTTTATCTAATCTCCATTTGTGACCCCTGGTCCTTGTTTCTTTTTTCAGGTCAAAGAAGTCCCCTGGGTCGACATTGTCTATACCTTTTAGGATTTTGAATGTTTGAATCAGATCGCCGCGTAGTCTTCTTTGTTCAAGACTGAATAGATTCAATTCTTTTAGCCTGTCTGCATACAACATGCCTTTTAAACCTGGGATAATTCTGGTTGCTCTTCTTTGCACTCTTTCTAGAGCAGCAATATCCTTTTTTGTAACGAGGTGACCAGAACTGAACACAATATTCTAGGTGAGGTCTTACTAATGCATTGTAAAGTTTTAACATTACTTCCCTTGATTTAAATTCAGCATTTCTCACAATATATCCGAGCATCTTGTTGGCCTTTTTTATAGCTTCACCACATTGTCTAGATGAAGACATTTCTGAGTCAATATAAACTCCTATGTCTTTTTCATAGTTCCCTTCTTCAATTTCAGTATCTCCCATATGATATTTATAATGCACATTTTTATTACCTGCATGCAATACTTTACACTTTTCCCTATTAAATTTATTTGCCATGTGTCTACCCAGTTCTGAATGCTGTCTAGATCATTTTGAATGACCTTTGCTGCTGCAACAGTGTTTGCCAATCCTCCTATTTTTGTGTCATCTGCAAATTTAACGAGTTTGCTTACTATACCAGATTCTAAATCATTAATGTAGATTAGGAATAGCAGAGGACCTAATACTGATCCCTGTGGTAGACCACTGGTTACCTCGCTCCATTTTGAGGTTTCTCCTCTAATCAGTCATGGTCATTTTCCATTTTGGATCTTATTATAGTTTCCATAAGTTTACATATAATAGAAGTCAGGCTTATTGGTCTGTAGTTACCTGGTTCGGTTTTGTCTCCCTTTTTTGTGGATCGGTATTACGTTTGCTATTTTCCAGTCTGTCGGTACAAACCCTGTGTCAAGAGACTGTTGCATGATCTTGGTTAGCGGTTTGTAAATAACTTCTTTCATTTCTTTGAGTACTATTGGGAGGATCTCATCCGGCCCAGGTGATTTGTTTATTTTAAGAGCTCCTAGTCCCTTTAACACTTCTGCCTCTGTTATGCTAAAGTTATTTAAAATTGGATAGGAACAGGTCGACATGTGGGGCAGGTTGTCCGTGTCCTCCTTTGTAAAAACCTGTGAAAAGAAATCATTTAATATAGTCCTCCGAAGCGTGTGCCGACATCCGACCGCTTTTTTTCACACTGCGGACAACATGCAGCCACCCAAGAGCTACAGCATTGGAGGACAATGCAGCTCTCGGGCAGTTTACAGGCAAGCCCGCAAGTGCCCGGCCAGACTACAGGGGTCGCTGGTGCGCGGTGAGCCGAGGACAGTCTGGCCGACCTAAACCCTCCCTCCCTGGCGACGCCGGCCAATTGTCGCCGCCCCTGGGAGCTTCCGTCCACGGTCTGGTGTGGAATAGCCTGGACACGAGAATACATACTTAAAGTATAAGACAACTGTATATAATATATACAGCTGTTACATTGTTATTTAAATACTATATATCAAAGAATGTATATTCGTTAGACCCTCTATATGTTTACAATCACACTTAATGTAACAGAAGCAAAACACGCAATAGCATTTTAAATAACACTAGTGTGTAAAGCTAATACAACCGGGCAGATTCCCTTATAAACAGATACACTTTGTTTTTGTATTTTTTTTTTTTTAGCCAACAGAAAAAACCCTCCAATATCAAACTTTTTTCCATCCCCAAGTTGTTAGGGTCTTAATATTACTTGAATTTAAATTGTTTGTTTTCCTTGAAATATAGCAGCACAAACTTCAAGCAGCCAATTTGAACCAACAATTAATAAGAACATAAGAACATAAGAAAGTTTACAAACGAGAGGAGGCCATTCGGCCCATCTTGCTTGTTTGGTTGTTAGTAGCTTATTGATCCCAGAATCTCATCAAGCAGCTTCTTGAAGGATCCCAGGGTGTCAGCTTCAACAACATTACTGGGGAGTTGGTTCCAGACCCTCACAATTCTCTGTGTAAAAAGTGCCTCCTATTTTCTGTTCTGAATGCCCCTTTATCTAATCTCCATTTGCGACCCCTGGTCCTTGTTTCTTTTTTCAGGTCTAAAAAGTCCCCTGGGTCAACATTGTCAATACCTTTTAGAATTTTGAATGCTTGAATCAGATCGCCATGTAGTCTCCTTTGTTCAAGACTGAATAGATTTCATTCTTTGTAGATGTTGTTTGTAATGAGTTTTAGTAATGGATTGAGCTTGGTTGTCAAATGTTTTGAGGCAAAACTGCTGTAACATAAAACTGACTAACTAACCAAAACATTCTCTTTTCTTTTTTTTTCTTTTTTAGAAAAAGTTACTTGATGATCTGTTTGACAATGAAGCCCCAGTGCTTTTGCAGAACTTAGAAAATCAATTGGGAAACAAGGACTGGTTTGTTGGAGATTCAGTAAGTAAAGTTTCTGCAACATGTCATACAGCAATTAGTCATAGTAGTCGTAATAATAATAATAATAATAATAATAATAATAATAATAATAATAATAATAATATGAAAAGGGTTTGAATAAATAGTTCCAGCCAGTGCCTGAAGTACTATTGAACCTGGCCTTTCTAAGATAAATTACAAATAGCTTATCAGTAAACTTGCAGCAGAAAAAAAAAACCTATATTGCATAATGTTTATAGACAGCAAAAAGCAGAGTCACTTATCTGTCATATTTGTCTACTCCCCCACACATTTCAATAAATATTGCGTAACCTTAAACCTCTAGTGCTAAAGATGAGAACTTGTGATCACTGTTTTAAGGAATGTTAATGAACATTCTCAGTATTTTTTCATTCAGGTATAATTTAAAAAGGTTTTGTGAACTGCAAACTAGAACAAAAATAATAAAAAAATAGTCCTTAACAAAACATTTGTTAGAACTGGGCCCAGATTGAATAGGTCCCAATAGGGTCCCGTTGACACCATAGACAAAGAACCCTGTTGTTAAGCCAGTTGACTAATTCATTTGAAGTCAGACTCAGAGCATTGAGGAGAGACCAAAACACAACTGTAACGAAAGGACGCATAGAGAGGAATGTATTTGGGGACAACCGTTTGCCACATATTAAACTTTCACTTATTGTATCCACTCAGAAGACTTATCTCTTTGTACACTCTATCCACATTGTAGACATTGCTTAAATAAAAGGATTGTAGCAGTCTGTGATAAACAAGAAAAACTTAACAAACAGCCTTTTTGATCATGAGGGGTGCTGCTTTCATCTTCCTAGACATGTTGTATAAATCAAGATGACAGCATAACTTTAACATGCAGCAATTTGCAGTGAAAAGACCTTCAGAATATGTGATAACAGTAAATATAGTAAAACACATTCATTGCAATAAAACTGTTAAAAATAATTATGGTTTAAGCCTGAAGGCACAAAGGTCATGAAATGCCATACCTCCCATAACTCAGCTGCATCCAGGTTAGGCTTTCAGTATAGATTTAGATGTGTTAGACCCAATTCACACTACTGTGCTGGCCCAGGACCGCCTCAGGGGCCGCCTCAGATTTAGGTCTGCAACCCCAGATGTGACTGAAAAGCAGGCCTAAAATGTGGTGAATCGTAAGTGTGAATGGGGTCTTAGACAGGGTAGCATTCAGTGATAAGGGGAGCAGTGAAAATGGCAGAGGTAAGAAAATTGATTTTAAAACCTTAGCAATGACACCTTTAGTGAAACTTTTCCTTGTTAAACAATGATAAGGGGAGCAATGAAAATCTGTAGCAACACAATGACAAGTTCAATTAAGCAATAATGACCAGGTACCCCTATCAAGGATGTAAACTACACATTACAGGTATTGGTATAATTAATAGGTAGGTCACCATGACTTACATCCACAGCATATAGAATATACCGTAATAAATGCTTCAGCAAAGTATAATCAAATTCTTGCAAGCAGATTCCAAGATAGACACATTTATTTACTAATTTATAGAAAAACAATGCCTTCCAGCTCTAGTATGCAAATAAATAAAGTAGAAAAGTAGCTCTGCACCTTTAAATTTTTAACTTTTGTTCTCACCTTCAGTTAGGCTCAGAGATAGGCAGGTTTGCTTGCTTGCTTGCTTGCTGGGTGTCACTCAATACCAACAAAACTGTTAACTGCATTTTAATGCACACTGATGTCTGCAATTAACATACTTTTGTTTACTTTATTACTTCTTGCACCTAATTGTTTTTTGTTTTCTTTTATTCATACGTGATCGCTTTGTTGTTAAGGTCCAACGCAACCACGCTGTACCCCGGCTAAAGAAACTACTGATCGTCTGCATTCAGCACTAAAGACTGGGGTGCTCAAAGGTGCTCTCGCTGCCGATCGAGACGTCGAGATTTTAAACAAAGCATTAAAAGAAATTGATTAACATTTTAAATTAATATGATTCCATGTACTTTATGACAGTGTTATACTAATGTTTAATTATGAAAAAGCTGAATATTTAAGTGGCCTATAGTTCTTAACCACCTGCAAAGGCAGTGAAATTAACTTTTTTTAAAAGCTGATGCCCTTTGATCATTATGCAGTTACCGTATTCCGTCGAATTTAAGACGCACTTTTTAAAACAAATTTTCCTTCTCAAAAACTGCCTGCATCTTAAATTCAAGTATAGTGATATGTGCATTAAAATCGCCAACAAAAGACTTGACTGCACAAGAACACAAAAAGCATCGTGTCTGACTGCCCGAACAAAAACGTTAATGCCTGATCTTGAATCATCCATGACATACAGGCAGCCATTTTCAAAGAAGTGTCATTAGCTTCCTGAGGAATTCAAAAGAAGCTTTTACAATTTCAACATTTTGTTATAAGGCTCATTTCTAAAAAACAGTACCAGCTTGGAAAGATCGGAAATGCTGATCAGACCCCCATATTTTTCAACATGCCAAGCAATCCAGAGTTCACAAAAAGGGAAAAAAAACTGGTGCGAGTAATCTTAACTGGAAATGAGAAGCAGCACATCTGTAATGCTCTGTGTGATAGCAGATGGCCGCAAACAGCCTCCATACGTCATTTCTGTACATGCGCAATTGAGGCTGTATCTTTGTAAATGCATCTTTATTTGATATTTTATTTTTTCCTTAAATTGAGGGTGGGAAATTTTGGCTGCGTCTTAAATTCGAAGGAATAGAGTAATTTAAGTCCATAATGTTATACCCTTTTTCTTAATGTATTTTAACTTGATGTTTAATGTTACAAACTCATCATTTGAAGTGAATAACCTTTACAATTAAACATCAAAGCAACACAAATAGAACATGTTTGACTGTTAAAATACTTACTCATCATTACATTAGATTTGTATTGCCAGTAACATACAAATACCATATAATTGTAGCAATTGATGCACTAAAATAACAACAAGGAATGGGTTCGGAAAATCCATAGGAAATGAATAGAGACGGAAGTCAGCTCGGGGAGGCTGGGGGACATGAGGCTTGAAATGAGCTGCAAGTCGGCTGCATAGAGCAGATATCGCCGGCAGGGCCGGTTCAGAGAATTTAAGTCTAGCTTTCTGAAAAAAACGATTTCCAAAACAACCAATCACAGCAAAATGACATTGGCATTCATCTACATGATTGGTTTAATATCCTATCAAACACTTGTATGTACAAGCCACATTCTAACCACCATAGAAGGTGCCCAGTACTACAGCTGTAGCTATTACAGTTTTTTTCTCCAGATCTATATATATATATATATATATATATATATATATATATATATAGAGAGAGAGAGAGAGAGAGAGAGAGAGAGAGAGAGAGAGAGAGACTTTATTATAGTACTGAAAATAAAGTATTTTTAAGTTGTAAAAAAAAAAACTGTAAACACTGCAATTAACAAAATGTGAGTGTGGAGGGTCTAGCACAAGGTGCTGTGTGGTGGGAACTATGTTTAATTTAAATCTGTTTATATTTGACTGAACCTTTTTCTACTCATATTTATTTTTTTTTTAAAACTTTGTTTATTGGATTTCACAAATTAAACAGGATGAAACATAAACACAATTTAACAGAGATTTAAGTGGAAATCATATTAATGATAATTATAATTGTTATAAAAGAGAAGAGAAAGAGGAGAAAGACAGAAGAGAAAGAAAAGAAGGAGCCAGAGAGAGAGACAGAGAAAGTGCCGTGCTTGCTTTTTCATTATTATTAATTTTATAAAGGAAGATTATGGAGGGGAGGGCAATCTGAGGTTGTCAACATAGGATAGAAAGGGTTGCCATGCTTTATAAAATTTTGCAGTGGATCCCCTTAATGTAAACTTGCAAAGGCCACGGTGTCTGACTGCAGCCCTGTTAAGGGAACATTGTCGGGAATCACACCGAAAATCGCAGTGAGTGGAGTGGGGTCAATAGGCAATTGTAAGAACTGAGAGAGGGTCTCAAAGACAGAGGTCCAAAATGGAGCCAGCCTGGGACAGGACCAGAACATATGAATGAGAGAAGCTGGTGCTAGTTTGCATCTGTCACAGGTTGGATCCACTTCAGGGTATATTCTGGCCAATTTGACCTTTGATAAATGAAGACAGTGTAAGATCTTGAATTGATTAAGCCCATGCCGAGCACAAACTGAAGAGGAATGCACACGAGCAAGGATGGATTCCCAAATGTCATCAGTTAGCTGGAGTCCTAGATCATGTTCCCACAGGGTTTTCAAAGCGGACAATGAAGGGCAATACAGAGACAATATAATGTTATAAATTTTAGATATTATGCCCCTACTGTCAGGGTTGAATTCTAGAATCGAATCAGTGACTGATTTGGGAGGCAGTAGAGGAAATTGAACCACTCTATTGTGAACAAAGTTTCGAATTTGCAAGTAGTGAAAAAAGTGTGTTTGAGGTAGGTTAAATTTTTGGACAAGCTGGCCAAACGATGCAAAATTATTGTCAATGTATAAATCTTTAAGAGACTTAATACCACTTCTATACCATAGACTAAAAGGAGAGTCTTTCACTGAGGGTGGGAATAGATGGTTTACATCAACAGGGGCAGATATGGACATGCAAACCGCCAAACCGCCTCCTAAACTGGGACCAGATCCGGAGGGAGTGACACACTAATGGGTTAACACTAAACTGAGAAGTCGAGAGGGGAAGAGAATAGCACGGTAGGGCAGGCAGGGAGGTAAAGCGACAGGAGGCTGACTCCATGACCAGCCACGCAGGGCCGTCCAGCCGGGGGTGAAAATGTGACCAATGTAATAGATTTCGGATATTAGCCGACCAATAATAAAATTGAAAGTTAGGCAGAGCCATACCCCCCCCTTGGTTTCATTCTTTGTCGGAAATCTTTCCGAATTCTGGGAGGCTTCTTATTCCAGATAAACAAAGAAACCATCCGATCAAGTGTATTGAAAAAACTTAGTAATAAAAACAGGGATACATTGAAACAGGTAGAGTAACTTAGGGAGTGTGTTCATCTTGACCGAGTTGATGCGACCTGCCAGAGAAAGTGGTAGAGTGGACCAGCGAAGAAAGTCTTGTTTAATACGCTCTAGTAGGGGAGTAAAGTTAAATTTAAATAGTTTGTTGTATGAGCGTGTGACTGTGACCCCCAAGTAAGTAAAGCTTTCGGATGCAATTTTGAAAGGGAGATTCTCAAGGGGACAGCAACGAGACGGCAAGTGGAACAATTCACTCTTGTGTAGGTTAAGTTTATATCCAGAGAACCTGCTAAACTGCTCCAGTATGACTAAGGCATGGGGGAGGGAAGAGGTAGGATCAGAAATATATAAAAGAAGGTCATAAGCATAAAGTGACACCTTCTGCTCGCGCCCCCCCCCACCCCGAATTACTCCTTTTACACCCTGACTTACACGCAGGGATATTGCAAGAGGTTCAATGGCAATTGCAAAAAGAAGGGGAGAGAGAGGGCAGCCTTGTCGTGTACCTCGGTGGAGAGGGAAGTATTTGGATTGCACATCATTTGTGCGAACAGAAGCTGTAGGGGAGGAATATAACAGCTTGATCCATGAAATAAAATTGTGACCAAAGCCAAACCTATGTAGAGCAGCAAACAAGTAGTCCCACTCAACACGATCAAAAGCTTTCTCTGCATCTAACAAAAGAATAACCTCAGGCAGGGGAGAAGAGGGAGTATATATAATATTGAACAGACGGCGAAGGTTAAAATAAGAGTGTCTGCCCTGCACAAATCCTGTCTGGTCAGAGGAGACAATAGAGGGGAGAACCGACTCAAGACGGTGTGCCAGGGTCTTAGCAAGAATTTTAAAGTCTGCATTAAGCAGCGAAATGGGGCAGTAGGATCCACAATCAAGAGGGTTCTTATTCTGTTTAAGCAGTACAGAGACAGAGGCTTGGCACAGCGTAGGCGGTAGGGACATAGATGTAAAAGATTCAGCAAACATGGTGCTCAGTAGGGGAGACAAACTACAGCTAAATTTCTTATAAAATTCTATGGGAAACCCATCTGGGCCAGGAGATTTACCAATCTGCATTGACCTAATAGCTTGAGTTATTTCATCTGGGGCAAAGGGCTCCTCCAGGTGGGCTTTTGAGTCAGGATCCAAAACTGGAACAGGAAGGCTCTCAAAAAAAGAATCGGTTAATGCGGGATCGGCAGGTGATTCCGATTTGTAAAGAGAAAAATAAAATGTTTTAAATTGATCATTAATCTCTTGCTGGTCAGTTGTAGGCAGACCTGATTGAGAATTAATTTGCGGGATCAAATGTGAAGCAGCAGATTGACACAGATGATGTGCTAAAATTTTGCTAGCCTTGTCACCATGTTGATATAGTGCATGCCGTGATCTAATCATTAATTGCTCTGCCTGTTTAGTGGAGAGAAGGTTGAATTCATTTTGTAGGGACAATCGTTGTTTATAGAGTTCTGGAGTGGGAGAGAGAGCATGATGCTATATATATTCGAATGAGCTTAACATGCAAAAGTTACATAGTTATATTGTCACAGTCAGGTGCCTCAGCCAGTCGCGGCTGGCATCATCCAAATCGGTGAAGTTGCCGGGGCACCTGAAGTGAGGGCAGGAGTATAGAATGTGATCGGCCGTCTGCTCCTTGACGTCGCCGCATTCGCAAATTGGGTCATCAGTGAGACCCCACTTGTGTAGGGCGGCCCGGAAATGGCCATGTCCGGTTCTTAGTCGGTTCAGCTTGACCCAGCCTTGTCTGGGTAGGTCATTTCCAGCGGGTTTGTTAGATACTTTGTCGATAAACTGTTTCAGTCTGTGGTTGTTATTATTCCACGCGTCTTGCCACTTTTTGTTAGCCCAATCGGTGCCATTGTCGTTGTTTGCTTCTTTCATAAGGCGCCTCATTGTGTTAGAAGGTGAGTGCCGGTTTTCTAGTCGGAGGATCGTGGTGTTCCGGTTGCAGATGGCATCGTGCAGCAGGTGGTTGGAGTCATCCGAGGCTTTCAGTGCAAGGTTGATGCAACTTGCTTCTCTGCGAAGATTTGGTGGAGAGATGCCGCTGAGAATCGGTAGCAGTTCAGTGGGCGTAGGTCTAATGCACCTGGTGATAATGTGCATGCTGTTGTTCAAGGCTGTGTCTACCTTCTTCGTATGGCTGCTGTTGTGCCAGGCCGGAGACCAGTACTCAGCTACCGACAAGGCTAGAGAGAGCACAGAGGTGCGTAAGACGGTGAAATTTGCACCCCAGCTAGTGCCAGCTAGTCTTTGCAGGAGGTTGTTCCTTGCTTGGATTTTTGCTGCTGTTTGTTCGAGATGTTGCTTGAAGGTCAGTGAGCGGTCAAGGACAACTCCTAGATATTTCGGGCTTTTCTCAAATGGAATAGTTTTGTCTTCACACTTGACGTTGATTGTTATGTTAGCAAGGTGATTGGTGAGGTGGAAAATGCTGCTCACTGTCTTGGTGATGCTAAGTTTTAACCTCCAGTCTTTGAAGTAGCAGTTCAGCTTGTTCAGGTCAGTCGATAGTGTAGTTTCTATTGCTTTGATGTCTGTGGAGCAATGCATAATAGCGATGTCGTCTGCGTATATGTACTTTTTGGCAGTTGTACATGGCAGGTCAGCTGTGTAGATGTTGAACAGCATTGGCGCCAGCACCGAGCCTTGCGGGACGCCATTCTTAAGGTAAAATTTCATGGAGGTGTCGTTGCCCAGTGTTAAGGTAAATGATCTGTTAGAGATTAGTTCTTGGATAAAGAGGACCATTTTCTTGTTTGGGATGATACGAAGCAGTTTGAGTATGAGTCCTTTATGCCAGACCGTGTCATAAGCTGCTGTTAAGTCCACAAGAACAGCACCCGCTTTCTTTTTTTCTTGGAAGCATTGTTCGATATCATCGACCATACAGCAGACCTGGTCGGTTGTTGATCTATTTGGCCTGAAACCTGCTTGTTCATTTGGGAGCTGTGGGTCTACGATAGAGCTTATTCTGTTGTGTGTTAGCCTTTCCATAAGCTTGAAGGTGATGCAGAGGAGGCTGATTGGCCGGTAGCTTTTTGGGTCCTCAAGTAGTTTGTTTGGTTTAAGAATAGCGATGACTTTTGCTGTTCTCCAGATCTTAGGTATTTTGTTTAGTAATAGGCAGTTGTTGAAAAATGCTAATAGCCATTCTAAGGCAGGTGCAGAGAGGTGGGTAAGCTGTTCAGGATGCAGGTGATCAGGTCCTGGAGCTTTCCCTGCCTTGAGGGTGGAAATCGCTGCAATCAGTTCAGGATAGGTGAAGCTGCTGTGGCTGTTGTCATCTGCTGAGCTGGCTCGCCAGCTGTCGTGAATCTCTTGTTTAACTTTCCTGGCAAACTGCTTGTCTATGTGGGTTGGTTTGCCACTGTCAACAAGCACCTTTGCGACGTCTTTGGCTTTGACCTGGTTTTGGATTTGTGGTTTATGGCTTTGGCCAGTCAGTCGGTTGATGGTTTGCCAGGCTCTTCTACTGGAGTGCTTGATGTCGATTTCAGAGACCGTGTTGTTCCACTCTTGTTTCCTTTTGTTGTTCAGGTATTCTATTAGAGCCGAGCCGATGGATTGCGCTCTTTCTGTTGTGGTTGCTGACTCAAGTTCAGAGGCTAAGTTCGTACATTCTTCGTCCCAGTCGGGAATGTAGGTCTTTCGGAAACCTCTTGGGATATGATTGTTAGATGTGGAGATAATCATATTGCAGAACCTTGAGTACGAGTCATTAACATCAGTTGAGTTTGGATCTGGAAGTTTAAGCGAAAAGGAGCTGGTTTCTTTGGTGAATTCGGTCCAATTTGCTTTTCGGAAGTTCCAACGAGCGGATGGACGACTTGGAGTTGGTGTCACTCCAAGTGCTGGGTGGAACGTGACTACTGGTCTGTGCTGCGAGTTCGGAAATCTGCTCAGCACTAAGCGTTGTGGTGAAGGCATGTGGTTGTTTGTTGGGCTGAGAAACACCAAGTCCGGGTTTGTTCCACTTTGCCACCTGGCAGAGAAGAACGTGTTGGCTTGTTTCTTATCGAACAGCAGAGTTAAACCTTGAATGGATGCCCAGTCGGCTAGGGCCTCGCCTTCTGGTGTGCTCTTTCGATAGCCCCAGTTGGTGTGTTGGCAATTGAAATCACTAGCATAGATGACAGGATGCGGGTAGCTTGGAAGACTGGAGAACTGGGTACTAGGTTGTTTGTAGATGTTGACAATAGTAAAGCCTTCTATTTCAATAGCAATCCACTGTGTAGTATCTTCATCCGGTGATTGGGCTACGTGCTTTGCATTTTTGTCAAGTTTTACTAGGGTAGCCACTCCATGGTGCGCATGATGAATGGCACCTATGAGGTGGTAGCCATATATCTTGATATTGCTGTCGTCTTTGGTGTGAGTCTCTTGAAGAAGGATCACTTGAGCGTTGTGCTCTTGTGCCAGGTGGTTGATGACCACGCATTTGGCTCTAGTTAGGCCTTCCACATTGATTTGCAGGATACACGGACCTGTAGGTTCTTGAAAGACCCTTAGGTTATTTTCTTCTTGCGGAGTACAATTCATTACTGGTAAGCATTGCATGGTAAGTTCGATTTGAAGAGCTTTTTGCCGTCAGAGACGTTGCCCAGGGGTCACTACGAGGAAGTAGCTCTTCTTGGCCCCCCAGCATGTTGCTGATCTAACTGCAAAATAAGGTCAGTTAGTTCTGAGAGCCACCCCGTTCGAAGCCTGTTGAATCGAGCACTGTAAGAGATTAATTGGCCTCGTAAATAAGCCTTTAGGGTTTCCCATAAAGTGATGGAGGACATCCCAGGTGTTGAGTTGGTATCCAGAAAGAAGTCTATCTGGGAAGAAATAAACTGGACAAAGTCTTGATCAGATAATAATAGGGGGTTGAGTCTCCAAGGGTGACGTGGTGCCACCTGCCTGTGAAAAACAAGCTCCAAAACCAGAGCTGCATGATCTGATATGACTATACTCTGATACATACAAGAACGTACAATGGGAAGCAGTTTTTTGTCCAGGAAAAAGTAGTCAATACAAGAGTATGTTTGATGTACAGGAGAAAAAAAAGTACTGCCGGGCAATTGGAAAAAGAAAGCGCCACGGACCAGAAGCCCCAGATGTGTCAAGAAATGAACGAATAATCAGAGCAGATTTTGAAGGGGGTGCTGGATTTAGGCAGGAGCGGTCCAACCTAGGATTAAGAGTACAGTTCATGTCCCCCCCGAGTAAGAGGTGGTGTGTGTGCACATCAGGTAGGGAAGAAAGATAGAAAGTTAGTGAAAAACTGACTGTCATCCCAATTAGGAGCATAGACATTAGCTAAAATTAGAGGGGTGTTATAAAGAGTACCTGTGACAACAACATAACGACCATTTGGGTCCGCAGTCACCTGGGAGGCAATGAATGCAATGGATTTGTGTACTAAAATTGCTGCTCCCCGAGCTTTGCCATGAAATTTGGAATGAAATATCTGCCCCACCCAACTCCTGCGCATACGGGAGTGGTCCGAATTTGGAAGATGTGTTTCTTGCAGAAAAGCAATGCCCACTTTCAGCTGTTGAAGGTGAGATCACACTCGATTGCGCTTCACTGGGTGATTAAGCCCCTTGACATTCCAGCTTATAAAATTAACCTGGCACCCAATATCATTAGAGTTAGTGCCAGCTGCAGCAACCATCAAGATTTAGGGATGTAAAGAAAAAAATGTAGGATGAGATACAAAACAAAACAAAACAGGCATCTTAACCTCAGATCCCCTCCCCCTGACCAATATAAAAAAAACACAGCAGAAGAGAGAAGGAAAGTGAAAGAGAGAAAACAAAAAAAACAAAAAAAACAACAACAATAGAAAAAATATAACAGCCCCCCCCATACCACCTATTAAGAGGTGGTAACATTCCCAAAACTTAATTTGTAAAGCTTTTATCCTAACCACTGTGTCTGCTCTGCTGTGCCTAACCTTACAGCACTAGTCCCAGAACTGAACTGTCTAAATGTAAGCAACCCTTAAAAATAGGTAACTATAAGAAATGTACCAAAATGTATGAAAACACCAGAGAGAAAAAATAAATAAAAAAATTAAAAAAATTAAAAACTGGTTAATGCTTATACAGTGAAAATGCAATACTGCAAGAACATTTCAATTATTTAGTAAAGTATCCACATAGTAAGTCAACACCCCAAACTATATCAGTAAGAGAAACAAACCTTTTCATTTCAGCAATAACAAATAGTATACTGATCCCAGGGCTATGCAAACGTTATTTCTCTCCTTTCAAACCACACACAAACGTGAATAATAAAAAAAATATATAAAAAAATAAAAAATAAAAATAATAATATATATACACACATACACACTATACATACATATATATATATACATATACACACATACACACAAACACATAAAATAGTAATACTGGAAAATCCATTACAGACAGTTGAGAGTAGCAAACTTAACCAGCAACCCAATAACATCACTAGAGCGATAGCTGCAAAGCATGCCCACCCAGACTAGTAAAACCCCTGTTCTCCATGGCACCAAAACTAAATTCCCCGGGATACATTGCATTGACGTAACCAGTGACACGCCATTTGCCTGTCAGTCTGATGCGCACATTTCAACCATAACAGTAATGCTTTTAATTTAGGAGAACATTCATTTTACCGAAGGAATACATACACACAAAAAAGTAAATAAATACAACCCACAACCATACATACACAAAACAATAATAATAATAAATAAACTAAACAAAAAATACATTTATACTGCTGTATAACGCCGGTATATTTAAATAATATTTGTTCTGCATTTACCGTACTGTATTTACTCTGTGCATTTTAGCTTAGGGAGGATCTCTCTTGAATAAAAGTCCCTTGCTGCTTCTGGAGTATCGAAGATTTGATCAGTTCCATTGAATGAAACGTGGAGACGTGCTGGATGTAATAGGCCATATCTCACCTTCGCACCATGGAGAATCGCCCTCACTTCATTATAAGCAGCTCTGCGCTTTACCAAATCAGCACTAAAATCAGGGAAAATGAAGACTCTTTTTCCGCAGAAGATGAGCTGCCCCTTCTCCCTTGACAAGCGCAGAAGCCGCTCTTTAGCCTGAAAATGGTGAACTCTCAAAATGAAAGGCCTTGGGCACTCTCCCTCTCATGGTCTCGCAGCTGAGGAGCGATGCGCCCTATCCAGAACAGGGGGGGAGTCCAGGCACTCCTGCCCAAACACATCCCCTCCGGAATTCCGACGACGCGCAGATTATTTCTCCTACTTCGGTTCTCCAGGTCGTCAATTTTAGCAAGGAGCTTGTTATTTTCAGAAGCAAGCAAGTTGCAGGCTGATTCAACCCCAGCAAGGCGGGCGTCAAACACATTCATGGAGCCCTCCACCTCTCTAACTTTTTCAGAGCACTCAGACAACGAGGCTTTAATGGGAGCAATTGCCGATTGAATTTCAGATCGAAGCATAGCAATCTCATCTCGGATAACTTCCCTGACGATCCTACGGAAATCGTCAAGCATGATGGAGCTGTAGCCGGGCCCCCCTCCGCTTTCTCCTGCAACAGCGATCGGCCCAGGAGCAGGTGTACCTGGATCAGCAGCCATCGATTTTTTGCTAGACGGCTTTGGTGGCATTACAAAGTATGACTGACAGCAACGGATATATCAAATAAAATAGCAGATGTAACGTTAAACTCATTAAAAAAAACAAAAAGCGACGTTTTAAAGGAATGATTTTAATGGATTGATAAAGATTATTTTAAAAGATTAAGGAACTCCTGCTTTACACCTCTACTCCATATTAGGCCCCCTGGTGGTCTCTCTTTCTACTCATATTTATTGACATAATTTTCTATATGCCTGTGTCGGGTGGGGGTGGGGTAATTATCTTAAATGTGTTTTGACTGAGACTGAGAAATCAGAGTTTAACATAAATACGAAGTTGAAACCATAAATCATGTTGCTTTTCTGTTTAAGTAAAGGAGGTGAGTTTATAGCAACATTGTATTTACAATTGCTATTAAGTTTTAATTAACATTTTGAAAGAAATATGTGAAGATAGTGTTTAACTCTATTACTGTCTCATGTAATCTTTGTAAAATGCAAGCCAATTTAACTGTAGTTAGGTAGTTAGGCTAGGAACATTTAAATGGTACACAAACCACACAAACCATCAAATGCAGGTCTGCAAATGTGCACTATTATTAATTAAGATTATTGAAATAACATGAACATTAAGTTATTAGACTAATTGAATGCAAGACTTGTCACTGTATATAAACAGCCCAGTTTTGTCAACTTTGTTTTACAGCAGTTTGTGACGATGAATGGAGCTTCCGACCAAACACTGGAAGGGGTTTTAAATGTTTTTAGGATCTGTCCTACATTTGAGTAATTTGAAATTATATAAGGGTGGATATGTAAAAAGTCGGATGAATGAATCCTGTTTTAAATACCACTATATACAGTTGTAACAATTACTATATTCACACAATTATTATTTTGAAATTCAGCTTTTATTAGGGAGCTCCCCTAAATCCCTTGTTTAGAAAGATATAGGGTATTATTGTGACAGAGTAGCTGTCTGCTGTGTGGGTGTGTGCATTCGCTGCTGAGTGACAGGTAGGAGATCAAGATGCAGTGGTATGCTGTGACAAAATGGATTGGGGTAGCAGAGTCATCGCAACCCCCCCCCTTTTTTTTTTGTTAAGTGTCAGCTACCTGTAAGCCACAGATACCTTTCATAATTTGAATTCTGAAAGTGCTGAGTATCCGTTCCCTTCCTGTGTCAGCTCAGGGATCTGTGGTGTATATCTTCCTTTTTAACAATCTCCAATTTTTTCAGAGAAAGTTCTCCTTGAAAAAGGATATATATATACAGAAAAAAGCTAGCTGATGAAGGACATAGTCCGAAACGTTCTGATAATTGATTTTATATTAATTATTCACATTTTTATGTACCTGTATTACCTTTTTCTTCTTTATTTTGATTATTTCGGTACACAGGAGTTGTCCTTTTTCCAAAAAAAAAAAAAAAATATTCCAAAAACAAAGAATGCAACACAATTAAAATATCAAATCAATATGATGGTGTGGCAAAGTGGTTAGCAGTGTGCAGGTGAAGGAGTAATGCAGTGATCAATAACAGACAGACAACAGTAATCCAGGTGCAAGGGTATTTAATTTACGCTTTTTAACCCTGGGGTTCAGTCCCAAAACAATAAACACAGTCTTTACTACACCCACAATATACAAACACGGTCACCAGTCCAAAGTGTCCAAAGTGAGTGCTGTAGTGCTTGTGGTGTAAATACAATTTATTGGGAAACAAAGTCCGGGTTTTGTGTTGTCCTGTAGCAAAAGCTCTGGATCGTGTCAACCGTATATTTAACAAACATATACAATTAGACATGACAAAAACAAACAAAAGACTAATGATTCACAATACGGTACTCCTTCCGATTAGCGTTAACCATAACAAAGGAACAGATCACTTCGCTACGTCCCCTTTTATACCGTCAATCATGAACCCTTGGTTAACGATTGCAACCGCTCCTCCAATCCGTGGCTGCCACATCGTTTCCCCTCCGGGTCGATGATTTAGTGTACCGTAGCTCCGCCCCCTTTCTCGATAGCCAACTTCCATCTAACCTTGGGAATGAACTGTCTGGCCATCCAGTCCAGGGCACTCTGTTCCCTTTACACAGTGCCCTCAGAGGTCAGGAGAAAGATTTATCACAAAGAATCATTCTGTCTCTGTCACAGATGGTTTTACAATCTGTTGCACATTGTTACTTTAGTCGTAATCTGCATTGAGACACAATTGTGCATTGAAAATGTAAATGTACAGTATTCTGCTACACTAAAGAAGTAAATACATTAATTAGCAGTACAATGTTCTTTGATAACCAAAAACAAAGAACGCAACATAATTAAAATATCAAATTAATATGATGGTTGTACAGTCTATTACACATTGTTACTAGTTGTGATCTTCAATGACACAATTGTGTTGGCAACACTATTTGGCAGGGAGACCGTATAAACGCTTTCCGCGTTTTTTTGACTTCAGGTCGGTCAGTGTTGAAAACGTAGTCTTGCACAGGTATGGGGAACCAAACATAATGGCAAATTCCAGCTCCTACCTTTCGTTAATGTTGCGCTTTGGCGCCAGCTTCACCTTTTTTGAAACAGCTGGGATATTTTCATCCAAATTGGTACTACTGGAAGGCACAGAAGGCTCTCCCCCATCTTTTGTAACTCGCACCACAAAGCGATCCATTGAAAACACCAAACACAAACTTGTACACCACAAACCAAAGTTAAGGAAGCTTGTTGCTCGGGTTACTAAGGTAGGGTTACTAAGGTATTGACTGGTTTTTAACGTCATCTACTGTTTGGAATTAATGTCATTGTCAGGAATTATATTTTCAAATACACAATCAACACTGTTACAACTATTCTATGCTTATGTGTTGATGCTTGTTCAGATTTGCCCCAAGATCCACTAGTGGATCTCGATCCATGTAATGGTCACCACTGCTCTACCCCCATAGTAATGGTCGACATGGAAACAAAGTTGAAACCATAACTATAATATACATATTTCTAATGTAGCCATATTCATATTGTATGCCAGGGCTCTTCAACTGGTGGCCTGCAGGCCACGTCCGGCCCGCAAGGGACAACCAAGTGGCCTGCCGACAGTCAGTAAAAATTATAAAAAATAACTAAAATAAATATGGAAACGTGTTTGTGCAACTCTTGCGTGATCTTGCACTCATCGATTGTTTTTTGAGATTTATTAAAAAGTAAACCATACAAAGGAGTAGTGCTGCATGAAACAATTATTAATATAATCGATTAATCTATCGATTATTGCTTTGATTAATCGATTATTCAGAAAAATACCAACATATCACTCAATAGCTAGCAAGTTGAACCATTTGTACAGATTTTAGTGTACCCAGTGCAATAAATGTCTCAAGATGATTGCACTTCCTTTGCTTTTCAATTTCAGCAACAAAAAATACTCTACAATTTCTAAAGTATCTAAAATAAAGTATTAAATAAGGAATACGCCAAGGTGAAATGATGGCAGCTATCTAATGCATTGAGACAATTAAAACATACCACAAATAAACTTTATAATTTTACAAGCAGAAACTATTTATTTAAGTGACCACTTCATAAAACAAAAAGCAACTGTAGGTTAATGATTGTTTTTTTAACAATGGAATGGTATGAAAAAAAGTAATTTTCTTTACTTGAAAAACAAAACAAAAATGGTCTAACGTTTCTATTACATTTCACAGTGTGATGTACTTTAAATAAATAACCTGTTTGTTTTCAAATCTTAATAGTCCTTTTAATAATTATTTGTTGAGGAAACTAAAGACATGAAATATATTTGGTATCTTCAAGTCAGTCACATATTCAATGAAGGGGCTTTGTTGCAAAAATATAAAATCGCTTGTTGTCACCAAGCGTTTTGAGATGGACGCATCGGCATAGTTATATTTCAAAGTAACGAGGCATAACACAAGTGGGGAGCCTGATAAGTAAAAAATGAACTTTAGATTTTTGTAATATTAGGCCTTTAACTGACACAATGTTAGCTGAACTGACACAACTTAATGTATTAGTTACATAATTGGCCTTCCTTTCATCTGGTCATTTTACTTTCTTATATTTAGTGATGCAGATTCAAAGTCAGATTTTTTTTTTCAAAAATAATAATAAATAACCAGATGAACATAAATCATAAATTAAAATGTTTTATTTTCGTAATAAAGTATTACTTATGTTTTGGTTTCTGTTTCATTTATTAATGCGAAGGGGTACTTTCTTTTTAGGTGTTCAAGCAGAACGGTCGTGCTGTTATGATAAGTCATTGACTATTTGCATAAAGAGCAAGACACCGTGCCAGTGTTTCTATCTGGAGGAAGACAACAAATTTGATCCTAGTGTAAAAAATAGAAGAAAGTGGGCACATGAAATAAAACAAAAAAAGAAAAAGATGTGGGGAGTCTAGCCCGTGTTGATAAATTTACAGGAAACATTTGTGCTTATTTGGGAAATTAACCAAAACATAGAAATGACATGGATTTCCCAGGTGCGCCTGTTATCCCTTTCCATGGGACTAATCTGTCTGTTTTTAACTTATTG
>CM060248.1:47357823-47405323 GCA_030684275.1 Acipenser oxyrinchus oxyrinchus
GCGTCACTGAGGGGGGTGGGAGCAGATCTGACACAACCAGTCAGAGAAAGGGAGTGTTGGACCAATGAGTGAGGAAGGAGGAGGGACTTGGGTGTGTGTGTGTGGAGATGACAGTTTGAAAGAGAAGCGGATCTGGCGGCGGAAGAATTGAGAGAGAGTTAAATAGGTTGAGTTTGTGAGTGAGACGAGAGGAATGAGAGCCATTGTTCACTAAAATCTAAAAACATAATAAATACAGTTTCCTACTGCTTTGAAATGCAACTGTTGTTTGTCTCATTATACCCTGCAAACCCCACAGCTCAGCACTACAATATGTAAATAAATCCTGTTCACCTGCGGGGTGTATCAACTTCAACCTCCATCTCGATCTCCAGTCTGTCACTCAGCAGCAAATTCACGCAACCACATGGCAGACAGCTACTCTGTCACAAGCACTAACCCTTTGCGGTCCTATGTCAGACCTGGTCCGACATTCCAATTTTCCCTTTCCAGTACAATGTTGGACCCTGTCCGACATCATCAAAAAGACGCAAAAAACAGGTCTCTAGTCGTTTTTTCTCCGGAAAAAGCAGAGAAAACCATTCAATGGCCGAGTGAGACCGATAGGAGCCGAGAGAAGCCAAAAAAAAGGGCGTATCTCATAAATACTGATAGACCCGACACCACATAGATAACACGGACATAAACAAACAAGATAGCTGCTTCCGCATCCAGCGCTCAAAGAACATCACAGACATTTGCAGAGCGTTTTTTAGATGTTATAGTAATAAAATAACAACTTAGATCGCATTATTGAGGAGTTTGGTGATAAAACGAGTGAATAAATAAATTGAATAAATGGACTGCTAAGGGTTAATACCCTGTATCTTTCTAAACAAGGGATTTAGGGAAGCTCCCTAATAAAAGCTGAATCTCAAAAACAATAATAATGTAGCACAGTAATTGTTACAGCTGTGTATAATGGTATGTAAAACAGAATTCATTTATCAGCCTTTATACATATCTGCCCACAGTCGGATATGCAAAGAATTACTGTATATTCAGTCTTTTCTGAAATTACTTTGTTTAATACCGACAGTAGGAGAACCTTGCAGAAATGCGTAAACTGCATTATTCTCCTACTGTAGGCATTCAATACATGTATTAATTAAATTAGAAAAGTGCCCCCCCAGTGCTTTCTTCCACAGAATCTAAAACATGCTATATTAAAAACTGGAGCAATACCTCAATATCTGCCATCTTTCAATATACCTTGCAGGATATTTGATACATTGATACATTTTTTCAAACTAAACAAACCACACCGAGTCTGTTTGAAACGGACCAAGTGTGAATGCAGCCTAAGCCAACTTCCTCGCTGTCATATACACTCAATCTATCTATTTAAATTTAGTATAGCAAATAAAGTTTTTTAAAAAAATCTAGAATAGTGTTTGCTATCAGCGGTAAAACAGTAACCACAATAGTCATAGTCTCTGGTTTGAATGAAAAGGTGAAAAAAAAAATCAAACAACTAAATCCAGTCTGATTACTTTCAGCAACTTTATTTCAGAATATCATAATAACAACACAGGCACAGTCCCCTCTACTCTAATAAAGCAAGGAAAAGGCTTTGAATAAACTTTAAGAACAGACTGTGACGCAAATTTTTTTATTTTATTTCACCAATACATTTTAGGACCTAACGGCAGCTTAACCCTTTGCGGTCCATTTATTAATTCTGCGTCAGGCTCGCCAGGTCTAATTTATTTTCACACGCAGTTAATTTTAGACGCGCTGTTTAAAAGTATTTTTTTCCACAGTCAAACGGGTTTAAATGGCCCTGCATATCAACAAAGCACTCACTAGGGATCTCCAGCCCCGCCCTACCCTTTCGTTTGCTATCGCTTTCACATATGCTACCAAATAAATAATAATAATAATAATAGTCGTACATACCGATCAATCATCTCCTGATGACTCATTTTATCACCAAACTCCTCAATAATGCAATCCAAGTCATTATTTTATTGCTATAACATCTCAAAAAAGCTCTGAAAATGTCTGTGATAGTCTCTGTGCGCTGATACTGTAACACCCAGCTTGTTTCCATATGACCGCCCCATCTGATGCCAGGGGCTAGTATCACTATTCATGAGATACGCCTTTTTTTTATTTTATTTTTTTTCATCGGCTTGTCTCGGCTCCTTTCGTTCCCACTCGGCCATTGAATGGTTTTCTCGGCTTTTTCCGTTGAAAAACCGACTTTTTTGCGTTTTTTGGATGATGTCGGACAGGGTCTGACAAAGGACCTGATGGGAATAATTGCAATGTCGGACCCAGTCCGACAATGGACCGCAAAGGGTTAAATACTGAAATTTACACAAATACACAACTGCATTCAAGTACCTAAAGAGTACTTTTATTTATTTAAATGTCACAAGCCATGTTCGCTTTTGTGTACGAGGTACCTTTACTGAAGAACAGCTACATGCAAGTAGAAGATATATATATATTTTTTTGTACTGAGGTATTAGTTAGTCTATTGGAAATACCCAGTTTGCGACATCATCCACTGCTGGGATAATGAAGCTTGAAGGCTACCAGAGCACACATGGAATTCTGACCAAACCGCATTACTCATGGAATAAGGAGGAAAACGTTTGTATTCAGTAGCAGCAAAAACTAGTACTGCATAAAATCATGAAAAAAACAAACACTTTAAATGTATTATTTTTTTAACGTATCCATTTTCTAATAGCAATAGAACCCTCATAACCTTCTCGTTATCTTAAATGCCCTCATATGTGGCTCGAGACATTTAACGGTACAAGGGAGGCCTTACTAGACTATAAAGCCCTCTTCGGGTTCTATTGCTTAACCCTTTAAGGATCAAGTGTTTTTCAGTGGGATGCTCCCCTAGTACCAGGGTTTTTTGGCTGTATTTGACTCTCTTCCTATAAAAAAATCATTAAAAGTCTATTTTTACAGTAGCATCTTGAAATTGGTGTCCTTTTTCTCAGAACACTCTGGGGAACATTATAAAGTACTTCAAAAATCATAAAAACTAATTTTTTTAAACACTATTTATTTTTTTTCTATTACTTTATTAAGTGTTAAGTATTTTTTATTATACTGTATACCACTTAGTGTTTTGAAAGAGATACATGAATAGAAACTTCTTATTCTATGACCTGAGGGACTTTACAATACTTTCTGAAACTTTTGTTGAAAAACATTGAGGTTTAGGCAAATTACAATACATTGTTTCACCTGAGTGATTAAGTGATTTTTTTTTTACACATTTCTAGCGGATTTGCCTTTCTATCTTTGAAATTCATCAACAAATCAATTTTTAGTAGTAGAGACTTAAACATGGCAAGTTTCGTAATAGAGACTTGAACATGGCACCGTTTGGTTCAGGACAGGATATAATACAAGAACTATAAAAAAAGTACTTTTACTGATTTTCCACTCCAATAATCTGGTATATTTCAAAAACGTAAACAACTATCTAAAAATACCACCACCAGGAATTATTTTGTAACATTCAAATAAACAAAATATATTTTATTTTACTTAGTTCTGATTTTATTTTTGGATGTTAAAGCACTGTTGAGATATAATACCTATTAAGTTAATGGGGGATATTGTTTGAAATATTAAATTAGCTATATACTACGAAAATAAAAAGGATCGATCGAATTAAGCAATAGAACCCAAAGAAGAGGGCTTTATCATCTGGTAAGGCCCTGTGGCAGAGTGGTTGCAGGCTGATGTCACGGACCAGGAAGAAGCAACACAAAACAAAGGCAGCAAAGGTAGGTAGGGGAAACAAGACGCGTTTGCGCTCGCATTTTAATAATAAATCAAATAATAAACAAAACACTTTACAGCAAACAAAAGGGCACGTTGGCCAAACAAAACAAACCCACAAACAGTTGTACTCACAAATATTGTGCTGGCTGTTCCAGCACAATAGCAGTTGTTTCTTTTTCACCTCTTTCTCTCCTTAACTCTCTCGTTCCTTACTCCTGAACTCTCTCTCCCCGGCGCAGAAAAGCTGCAGGTTTTATACAGGTGACCATCTCCCGATTAGCAACAATTAATCAATGAATTAACTCGGGAGATGGTCACCGGCTGCACGAGGTTTTTAAATAAATAAACTAAACAAACCCACGGCTTTTCGCCGTCATCCCAAATAATAACTAAGACGGACGGCTTTGTCCGCCTGCATAAAAACACAATACAACAATAATAATAATAATAATAATACAAAATATACAAATAATAATACAGGGACGAGGTGTACCCCATCACAGGCCCGCTTCGTGTCACTAAATGTCCCGAGCCAAAGGCGAGGGCATTTAACATAACAAGAAGGGCTTGATACGTTAAAAAAAATAAGTCAGTATTTAAGTCACCGTTCGGTCCTAACATTTTATTAGCAAAATAATAAAAAAAATGGTTTTAGTCATTAAATGTATCTAGTTGTCTACAGTATGTGTTAATCTTGATCATGCGATTTGTTCAATACATGTTCACAGCCTCCTTACTGGCTTTAGAAAAGAGAGTGCAGTGCCTGTATTACTGTGAAATGCTGAAAATAATCAGACTGTATCCAGTTGTTTAATTTCTTCAACTCGTCATTCAAACCAGAGACTAGTGGTTACTGTATTGCTGCTGACAGCAAACAGTAATCTTGTTTATTAAAAAAAAAAAAAAAAAAACTTGATTTGCTATACTAAATTTAAATATATAGATAGGGCAACGAGGAAGAGTACACTGACAGACAACATTCAGAGGGCGTATACAAAACAGAGATTTTCTTTCAACAAGCAAAAAAAAGGTAAAAAAGACAAATACTGTATTTGCGCATTTTCTGGACAGATTGATTTGGAACAGTGATTAAACATAGTTTAACATTTGAAGTCCTTCATCAGAGATTTAAGCCCTTGTATTGACCAATCATGTTAAAGGAAACCTCTGATCCATTTTCGAATATATCTTAATCTTGGTATTTTAATTTAATTTATTTACATTGACTGATAAAAGTTAAATGATATTGAAAATCCATATATATATATATATATATATATATATATATATATATATATATATATATATATATATATATATATATACACAGTACTGTGCAAAAGTTTTAGGCAGGTGTGAAAAAATGCTGTAAAGTAAGAATGCTTTCAAAAATAGACATGTTAATTGTTTCAGATATAAGAAAATAAGCAATACGTTAAACATTTTCACAAAAATGTTGTACACATTTATATACAAAAATGTGAGTTAATGCACTGATTCCAAATATGAAAATAACGAGAATAAGAATTACAAGATTTTTTTTTCTTTATTAAAATAATAATAATAATAATAATAATAAATATATATACAGTATATATATATATATATATATATATATATATATATATATATATATATATATATATATATATATATGAACATTTATTTTACAAATCAAAACAAGAAAATGTAAATAAATAAACATCTGAACAGATATCGGTTTACAACATACATATTTATAAAACTGAAACGATAGCAATACGTTTATTATCAGATGCGCAAAAGCATCTGAACAATGTAGATAAATAAACTTAGAAGAAAACTTTTTACAGAAGCACACAGCACAAGTAGTTATAAAAAAAGTCTAATTTATTTTTTTTTTCTGTTTTTTTTCGACAAAAGGTTATTCCTTTACCTTGAGTCTAAGGCTGTTCACAATCAACACAGATAATGCACTTCTGCACGCTGCCTTTCTGCACAGGGCACAACTGTCCGAAGTTTTATTTTTATTGCACTTGCCAACCTGGCATTAGCGTCTCTTGCGGCTGTCAGCGGGGTTGCCAATTTCAGCTGTGGGTACACGCTTGGCAGTCTGTCAGTCAGACTGTCAGTCATTCACTCAGACAGAGAGTAGAGACTAATCTAAGTACAGTTAAACACAATGCGGACTGGTAAATAAAAATTATGAAAGTAGAATACCGTTCTGTATAATCAAAATACAATTGTTTTCTTTGTGATCGTCAATGTGCCTGCTCCCGGGGCTTTTAGTTATAATGTAATAATATATCTCCTTTATTTCTGCACTCCCGCGTTTCATGCTTTGTGAGAATATTTAATACATACGGTCAGAAAGGTACACGAACGCACAGCCACATATGTGTTACATGAGTGGAGAAAATTACATTTTAAAATCAAAAACTGCCAAAATGACTGTCGCGGGGCTTCTAGTGTTAAGGAGGACACAGAGATATTTTGGCCTCTTGTAAGTGTAATGTTCATGCACTGGCTTACATTATATCCACACAACTTTTAAATAATCAAGAAAATCACACAGACCCATTCAGGTTTGAAGTTTTAACGAATCAGAGCAGTATTAGTGCCCCTTCGGTTTATTAAATGTTTAAAAATTGATTGAGTTGTTACAGACCACGTCGGATCCCAGCTAATAGGCAATCTGGGCGATCCAGTGTCTTTACAAATTTAACAGCGATAACACTTCAATACAATTATGGTTATCACATGTTTCGCCCTTAGGCCAGACATGCAAAATACTAAAAAGCCCACTGCTAAATCCTAAAGAATCCAATATGTCACTTTCTAAAGATAAAATATAATTCCTATCCCCATAGCAATGCTTCAATATAAGTGAGATATAAATTCAAGATTATGTTTACCTCCCAATATATGGAAGTTTTGGGTAGAATATAAGTAATGACAAGAGCTGTCTTCGAAGGCAGAGGCTTCTGAATACGACCAAACAGCAACCAGCTTTTTCAGAGATCTTCAGAGAATAGACCAAACAACTTGTGTTAGTAAGTTGTATAATACTTGACTGGGGTCTTTCCTCCCTTTGTGTATCAAAAGACTTAATTAAGGGGCTCCCGAGCGGCACATCCAGTAAAAGCGCTCCTCGCAGAGTGCAGGATGTGCCCTATAGCTTGGAGATTGCAAGTTCGAATCCAGCCGACCGTGACCGGGAGTTCCTAGGGGGCGGCGCACAATTGGCCGAGCGCTGCCCGGGTAGGGAGGGCTTAGGTCGGCAGGGGAATCCACGGCCTGTGGCCGATACGGCGCCTGTGGTTCTGCAGTGGAGCTGCCAGATCTGTGTTGTCCTCCGGCACTATAGGTCTGGTGGCATCGCTGTGGATCCGCAGTGCGAAAAATGACGGCTTGGCAGAAGCACGCACGTTTCGGAGGACCCATGCTCCAACTGCCGTTTCCCAAGTCGGAGGGGGGTTGTAAGCGGTGAGCCGAGGATACAGATAATAATTGGACATACTAAATTGGGGAGAAAACGGGGGTAAAAAAATTGGCGACAACTAAATTTATTTTTAAAAAAAAGACTTAATTAAATCTAAACATTTGGTCTATTTTGGCAGCTCTATCTTTAAGTGAAGAATATATTTAAAAAGTCCTGGTAACTCCTTTAAAATTAATTGTATATGACCTTGTGTTCTCTTCTTAATATGTTTCCCTCTCAACAGTAAAATCATACTTTTCAGTGTTTTTAAATAATTTTCATTTATAATTTTGTGGTCAACAGACTTGGATTCTCTCTCTAACTAAAATGTTCTTGCTTCAGTAGTCCTTGACAATAGATAAGAACCCGAGAGGCCCTGCCATCCAACCAGAGTTTTTTTTTTAATTAATAGAAAACTGAACAGAAAGCACTTTCCCAAATTCATTGCATGAAATCATACATAAAACATAAGAAAGTTTACAAACGATAGGAGGCCATTCGGTCCATCTTGCTTGTTTGGTTGTTAGTAGCTTATTGATCCCAGAATCTCATCAAGCAGCTTCTTGAAGGATCCCAGGGTGTCAGCTTCAACAATATTACTGGGGAGTTGGTTCCAGACCCTCACAATTCTCTGTGTAAAAAAAGTGCCTACTATTTTCTGTTCTGAATTCCCCTTTATATAATCTCCATTTGTGACCCCTGGTCCTTGTTTCTTTTTTCAGGTCGAAAAACTCCCCTGGGTTGACACTGTCAATAGCTTTTAGAATTTTGAATGCTTGAATCAGATCACCGCGTAGACTTCTTTGTTCAAGACTGAATAGAGTAAATTCTTTTAGCCTGTCTGCATACGACATGCCTTTTAAACCCGGGATAATTCTGTTCGCTCTTCTTTGCACTCTTTCTAGAGCAGCAATATCCTTTTTGTAACGACGTGACCAGAACTAAATACAATATTCTAGATGAGGTCTTACTAATGCTTTGTAAAGTTTTAACATTACTTCTCTTGATTTAAATTCAACACTTTTCACAATATATCCGAGCATCTTGTTGGCCGTTTTTTTAGCTTCCCCACATTGTCTAGATGAAGACATTTCTGAGTCAACATAAACTCCTAGGTCTTTTCATAGATTCCTTCTTCAATTTCAGTATCTCCAATATGATATTTATAATGCACATTTTTATTGCCTGCGTGCAGTACCTTACACTTTTCTCTATTAAATGTCATTTGCCATGTGTCTGCCCAGTTCTGAATGCTGTCTAGATCATTTTGAATGACCTTTGCTGCTGCAACAGTGTTTGCTTAAAGACTGCTTCCAAATCAAGCTTACCTCTTTTTCTAAATAAGAAACTTGACTGTGAACACACTCTCAAGCCAATTAAAATATTTTATTTGGTGCCCCGTCCGGAAGTATTTAAATTTATTAAAAAATATTAAAAACCATATCATGATAATTATTTTTATACATGTGGCAGGCTGGACGAGTGGTCTGACGTAAGGCCAGAAGCAGGAAGGATAACTGACACCAGGGACTGCAGTTAAAGGCACTCGCGCCGTTTTATTTTTAAATAACAAAAAGAATTAAAATATTTTAACAAAAAGAAACTTGCTCACAGAGCGAAAATAAAAGATTTAAACAGAACAAAATCTCAAACACAAAATTTAACACAACACATATCAGGCTGGGCAGATTGCCTTCACTGTTCCTATGCTTAATTTTAGTTTCGTTTTTCTGTCTCGCTGCTCGCTCTCTCCTCTCTAACACCCACCACGATTGCCTCGGGAGGCGACGGCAGCAGCAGCGGACCCTCGGGAGGCGAACTCGGGAGGGGAGCCCCTGGCCAAGGAGGCGGCAGCGGGAGCTCCACTTCTCCCTCATACCCTGTAACCTGTGTGGAGCAAAAGGCAGCCCCAGGCGATACAGGAGTGGCATCCCTGAGTGGAGCGGGCGTGGCATCCCTGGGCGGTGCAAGGCTGGCATCCTTGGGCGGTGCGAGGCTGGCATCCTTGGGCGGTGCGAGGCTGGCATCCTTGGGCGGTGCGAGGCTGGCATCCCCGGGTGATGGCGAACTGGCATCCCCGGGCGATGGCAAACTGGCAACCCCAGGCGATGGCGAACTGGCATCCCGGGCTATGCACGACAGGGCGGCAGCAATCCCTCAGGAGGCGACGGCGGCAGCGGAACCTCGGGAGGCGATTGCAGGAGGGGAGCCAGGACCAGCGGTGGTGCTGGGGTTGGCCCTCTTCTCCGCCGCTGCGACCCGGCAGTTTTCCCTCTTGCTCTGCTCAGCAGCCTATGCAAGGGCGGCTGTGGACCGCCAGCCTCCTGTTCGGGTCCGTCCTGTCGTGAAGGGAGAGGCAGCTCCTGCTCCTCTCCCTCAGGTGGTGGTGGTGGAGGCAGAGGCAGCTCCTGCTCCTCTCCCTCAGGTGGTGGTGATGGAAGCAGAGGCAGCTCCTGCTCCTCTCCCTCAGGTGGTGGTGGTGGAGGCAGAGGCAGCTCCTGCTCCTCTCCCTCAGGTGGTGGTGGTGGAGGCAGAGGCAGCTCCTGCTGCTCCTCCCCTTCTGGCTGCGAAGGCGGCAGGGGCTCCTCCCCTTCTGGCTGCGAAGGCGGCAGGGGCTCCTCCCCTTCTGGCTGCGAAGGCGGCAGGGGCTCCTCCCCTTCTGGCTACAGTGGTGAAACCAGCAGGCATGCTCCCTCTGCTGGTGGCGGCGATGGAGGCGGAACCAGCAGGCATGCTCTCTCTGCTGGTGACGGCGATGGAGGCGGAACCAGCAGGCATTATCCCTTTGCTAGTGACGGCGATGGAGGCGGAACCAGCAGGCATGCTCCCTCTGCTGGTGGTGGGGGGAGCGACAAGTCGTCCTCCCATGGAGGTGGAGGCGGAACCAGCAGGAACTCACCCTCTGCTGGCGGAGGTGGGACCAGCAGGTACTCTCCCTCTGCTGGCGGAGGAGCGACACACAGTCCTCCCATGGTGGTGGAGGTAGAACCAGCAGGAACTCTCCCTGTGCTGGCGGAGGTGGGAACAACACACAGTCCTCCCAGGGCGGTGGAGGTGGAACCAGCAAGAACTCACCCTCTGCTGGCGGAGGTGGGACCAGCAGGTACTCTCCCTCTGCTGGCGGAGGTGGGAGCGACACACAGTCCTCCCAGGGTGGTGGAGGTGGAACCAGCAGGAACTCTCCCTCTGCTGGCGGAGGTGGGAGCGACACACAGTCCTCCCAGGGCGGTGGAGGTGGAACCAGCAGGAACTCTCCCTCTGCTGGCGGAGGTGGGATCAGCAGGTACTCTCCCTCTGCTGGCGGAGGTGGGAGCGACACACAGGCCTCCCAGGGCGGTGGAGGTGGAACCAGCAGGAACTCTCCCTGGGCTGGCGGAGGTGGGAGCGACACACAGGCCTCCCAGGGCAGTGGAGGTGGAACCAGCAGGAACTCTCCCTCTGCTGGCGGAGGTGGGAGCGACACACAGTCCTCCCAGGGCGGTGGAGGTGGGATCAGCAGGTACTCTCCCTCTGCTGGCGGAGGTGGGAGCGACACACAGTCCTCCCAGGGCGGTGGAGGCGGAACCAGCAGGAACTTTCCCTCTGCTGGCGGAGGTGGGAGCGACACACAGTCCTCCCAGGGCGGTGGAGGTGGAACCAGCAGGAACTCTCCCTCTGCTGGTGGAGACGTGGGCTGTAGACGTTCAGCCTCCCCCCTTTTGGGCTGTGGACGCACCGGCTCCTCCCTCTTAGGCTGTGGACGTTCGGCCTCCCCCCTTTTGGGCTGTGGACGCACCGGCTCCTCCCTCTTGGGCTGTGGACGCTTGGCCTCCTCCCTCTTGGGCTGTGGACGCAACGACTCCTCCTTCTTGGGCTGTGGACGCATCGACTCCTTCCCCTTGTCTCCTTTGGCCTGAGGAGGTGATGGGGTCTGTTGCTCCAGCAGCCAAAACCACCCAGACGCACAGGACACCCTCCCCATTGAGTAGGCCTTCCAGAAGCAGGGGTCTTCATAAGGGCAGTCCTCCTGGCCATGCCCAAACTCCCTGCAGATGACACACAGGGGGGCCCCTTCAGCTCTCCACTGCTCCTGTTCTGTGTCCCAGTATGGGGGTCCCAGCTGGGTGGGGTCCCGTGACCACCATCTCCTCTCACCTCTCTCCTGCTGCTTCTGGCAGCTCTTCCTCATTCCTCCCATCCTTCCTCTTCTTCCTCCCATCTTCCTTCCTCACTCTCCTGTCTCCACAAGTAATACTAAAAAAAATGAAAAAAACTGCAGTACCCTACTTTGCCCGCGTCTAGGAGGCGCTGGTGATCCCACAGCTACCACCATGTGTGACAAGGTGACTGAGTGGTCTGACGTAAGGCCAGAAGCAGGAAGGATAACTGACACCAGGGACTGCAGTTAAAGGCGCTCGCGCCCTTTTATTTTTAAATAACAAAAAGAAATAAAATATTTTAACAAAAAGAAACTTGCTCACAGAGCGAAAATAAAAGGTTTAAACAGAACAAAATCTCAAACACAAAATATAACACAACACAGGTCAGACTGGGCAGATTGCCTTCACTGTTCCTATGCTTAATTTTAGTTTCGTTTTTCTGTCTTGCTGCTCGCTCTCTCCTCTCTAACACCCACCACGAGTGCCGAGAGCTGCAGGCTTTTATAACAGGTGAACATCTCCCGATTAGCAACAAATTAAATCACCTAATTAATTTGGGAGATGGCCACCTTCTGCACAAGTTTTAAAATGGGGCTTCCCATCCACACTACTAAACAAAAACATTTGGTTACGCCGCCACTAACAAAATAACAAAATACGCGGCGCCTCGCCGTCATAAATAATAAATACATAAACAAACAAGCACAACTTTCGCCGTCATACATTTAAATACAATAAAACAAATAAACAATACAAAATAACACAGGGGCAGAGGGGGAGACCCCTTTCTAAAATAAACAAACCCTGTACAGGGCTGCTCGCCCTGTTACGATACACAACATGTCATAATACATTTCACATTTCTGTTGTTTGAAAGTAACAGAAATACAACAAAAAAAATTTGAAGTAACGCATGTAACAAACTTATATTAGACACAAATGTAACAATGTGCTCCCTTGTTGAGCCATTTTTATTGACGCAAAGGCTATTTAAATACAAGACATTATCCCTATGTGCCTATAGCCAGCTGTACTGGAGGTATTATGCTTGGCAATTTATTTGAAGTCAACAAGGTAAGAGTCCCACTATCATGGTAAAAAGGGTGATTTGGACATTTATGAATTATAGTGGAAGCAAGGGGTAAAGTTTGGATGACTGATAATTTACACACCTCCAATCTTAACTCCAGTTTAACTTGCATCAGGCCCTTTGTCTTTTGTCAGCCCATAAGATGTTTATATTTAAAACACCACTTTTGTTTCCCAGTTTTTTTCCCGTTTTGTTCATGTTGTTTTTAGAGGAGAACACTTCATATTGATGTCTTCTACAATTTCAGACAACCGAGATGAACAAGTCATGACAAGCATATAATTGTAGCAATGACATGTACAGTATAATAACTACATAATAGAAGAATGCCACTTGCAGGGTCCTACACCCCTTCTGTTTCTAGTCTTGTCTTAATTAAAAAATGTATTATTACAACAAATGTGAGCACTTTAGAAAATGTGCATCCATTTTTAGTGGTGAATGCTAGCTCCGTTGCCATAGCTCCTGTCTAGCAGTAGGCAATAATAATAATAATACAATGCTCCTGTTGACAACCAACAGGATATTGTCTGTCTTAACTTATTATGAACCATCTTGAGGTAAAAGCAGAAACAAGGCTGCCATGTTTAGTTTTTTTGTTGTTGTAAAAGTGTAAACCATCTGCAGCCCTGGCTTCACTATACAGATTTGGAAAACCCTTTATTCTAAAGCTCTCTATAACATTATTTCAGGATAGTTGCTTTGGTTGTATATTCACCATTTCCTATGACTGCGAGAACATAACAAAGGAACTTGCTGATCAAAGACAAACACTATTTCACCATTCCCCTGCATCTAAAACCACACAAAGCATGTTTGCTAAGTACATGAACTACAAGACACACCTTTTTACAAGCCAGGGAGGTGAGTAATAATACTAATAATGGGGAGACATTTTTCATAGAATTGGGGCAAGATGCAGCTACTAAAGCCACTTTCACACTGGCATGCTGTACCTGGGTCGGCTACAGAATTTCACACTGCTTTTGATAAAGCAGGGTTGACATGAGTGACAGACACAAGTACACAATGCATGTATCAATGCCCCAGAAGCAGCTTGTTATGGACACTTCCATCCAAGCTTCTCTGGACTGAAGCGTCGGCCCAAATGTTTATTAGAGCAAATGTTTCTTCATCCCTGCTGCAATCTGGCTCATGGTGTTCCACGGCTTGTTGGAAAGGACAGCTTCATGCTGAGTACGACCTTCTGGAATGACACTGCCA
Source organism: Acipenser oxyrinchus oxyrinchus (assembly GCA_030684275.1). NCBI lineage: Eukaryota > Metazoa > Chordata > Actinopteri > Acipenseriformes > Acipenseridae > Acipenser > Acipenser oxyrinchus. Next base: position 47,371,535 of record CM060248.1, read on the forward strand.
GGACGTTTCTTTGAGGAAATCACTTGGCAAAGTAAAACTAAACCTCATTCTTTGGACTTTGCAAAAGCTTCTTCACCATGTGGAGTCAAAACTTTATTCAGAGACTTTTCAGCTTTTCAGCTAAATGAAAGTTTGGAAATTATATGCAGCTTTATTGAATTTCCATAGACATTATATGATTAATTTGTAAATTAAGTATAAATAAATATTAAATGAATCAGTTGTTTGAATGTTTTAGATATACTTACAATTCTGATAAAATATATGGTCTAATAATTTTCTGAACACACTTAACTAATTACAAACTTAGTTATTATAAAGTCTATACTAATACTTTGAACCTATCTAATTTCGTAACATTGAAATAAACACAAATAATTTTATTTTTAAACTGAGTTGTCTGATTTTATTGCTGAATTTATAGGAGGCTGTGTGGTCCAGTGGTTAAAGAAAAGGGCTTGTAACTAGGAGGTCCCCGGTTCAAATCCCACCTCAGCCACTGACTCATTGTGTGACCCTGAGCAAGTCACTTAACCTCCTTGTGCTCCGTCTTTCGGGTGAGACGTAATTGTAAGTGACTCTGCAACTGATGCATAGTTCACACACCCTAGTCTCTGTAAGTCGCCTTGGATAAAGGGGTCTGCTAAATAAACAAATAATAATAATAATAATGTGTGACAAAGTAGGGGGAGGAGCCAGAGAGGAACACCTGGCTCCAATTCAATTGATGAGGCCCCTGCATAAAAGGGTTGGAAACCCTGCAGTCAGGGCTGTGTGCCAGGCTGTGACATGTCCTGAGACCTGTGTGAGTCCCAAAGAAAGGTACTGTGTGTACATTTGTTTGGTTTCTGGTAAACGCTGTCCAGCGTGTTACTGAGGGCCGTTCAAGAAAAGTTTAGTTAGCGCTTCGTTCAGGAGGCTTTTGTTAGGCTTTTGTTTTGGGTTTTTGTTTATCATTTATTGTACATAAACATGTGCAACGGTGTAAAATCAAAGTTTCTGTGTTGGATCAGTGTTTTTAAAGGGTGCAAATGAGCCCGAGTCGAGGGCTTTGCCACAAGTGCTAATTAAGCACTATTAGAAATAACACAATATTGTTTAACATATTAAATTAGCTATATACAATGAAGTAGGTTAATATTTTTATTGAATTTATTTATATTAACTGATATGTTAGATATTTTCTTTTTGAGATACTATAATTAATTTATATAATAACCAATGTGGTTTACTTAATTTATCCTAGATAATCAATATAAACTTAAAATATCCACCACAGTAGTTACTCTGTTCAAAGAAAAAAGTGTGTTTGACTGTCTTAATATTAATAATAATGATAATAATAAAAATAACTTAAAAAATAAAGACCTAAAAACAGTCCCACCCCCTTTGATTGCAATAGAAGTAGTGATATATTTTTTTACCGATATGAATGATATAACATTAAGCTACAGTATATTGAACATATCTCGTTTGCCACAGAGTTTGAAATATTATGTTTTTGATTAATATCAGGATTTGGAAAATGTAACGTTGAACTGTCTGTGTATTGGTCCACATCTACTGTACTGTTTTCCATTGGCTTTGGTTTAATTTCCTGATTGCTGAAATAACATGTAGTATTTTGTTTTAGAAGATGGCCTGATATCCAGTGTGTGATGCAGGCTTAATTTTGTTGTGAAGCTAACACCCCATACTTCACTATTTGTATAGCTGGCCATGGCTACCACTGTCAATAAGATGGGCTTTGCTGATTGGAAATACATCCCTCCTCCATTCATATCTGAAACCTTGCCAAAGAAGAGTTTCACCTCAAATGTTGCAATAAAATAGAGAGAGGAGGAGAGAGAGGAAAAGCTGCTTCATTCCCTACCATTCAAAAAAAAAAAACACACAGGTTTTATTCAATCCCAAATCCCTTTCACTTCTTGTAAATCCAATTTCTCTACCAAGTAAGTGGCTAGATGGTGTCCTCAAAAAGATACAATCTCCCAGCCACACTACTGAATTTTACAGATAAAATAACAACATTTTAAATACCATTACTGATGCTGAGAAACATGCCATGCTTGATAAGCAAACTCATTTAGTTGTGCAAAAGTCCATAACACCACCCCCAACATCAACACAATCATAGTGTGGACTGTGATTGAAGGTGACATCCCCTTTCACGTTCCAGTATTATTTTCTGTGAAAACGATTATAAAAAATTTGCACAACAGTTAATTGAATAGATTGTTTAACGATATTCTGATTAATTCTTATGCTAATATTTTAAGCATGAAATCCAATAATTTACTTTATAGGTTTCCATTGGCTTAATTTCATTTTGCATTTCATAAGAAGTTCATAAAATTCATAAATTGCCAGGCAAATACAACAGTGAGGTTTACATTTAAAATATTTTCTATCCTAGGTCAAAGCTGGTCTCATGTGGTGAAAGAAACTGTATGGGGTTGTCCTATTCTGCTGCTAATGGCTGGCCTAAACAGGCACAACTTGTATTCATGAATAAATAAGCATAGGTTATTCTGATTAAGGACAGTATTGCAAAATGATTCTGCACTGTGGTTGTTTTCCAAGATTTAATCTCTAATCTTGCCAAAAATGACAGGGAGGATCTATTTTTTCAATCAATGACATTGGTGTGAATTCTAAACAATATGTAATATTTTTTTAGGTGTAGCTTGCTAATCAAAAAGAGCAATGGTTTTGTAGTGAATTAGTTATACAATTTATTTAACCACTTCAACTCCAGATGTAAAAATGAAACCCCTTCCCAGGTACCAGATTTTGAAAATAATAATAATGTTTTCAAATCTGTAATTGCTATAAAATGTTAACATGAATAAAACACAAATAAATGACCTAAACGGTGTTTTTCATTAACCCTTTATGCTTCTGTATACTACATACCCATGTTCAATAGAGAGACAAAAACACACTTTTTTATTTCTTGTTTGAACGATGAAAACAAAACCGCTGCTAATAACACTAATAACAATAATAATCTGTAAACAGTAATTATCAAATAAAAATCAAACAACATCAAAACGTGTGCCATTATCGACTTGCTCTGTGCCATTTATTGGAATGTTCAATACAACAGAACCACTGCACATTTTTCTTGTGTCCTTTCTTTTGTTTTCATTTTCATAGCAGACCCTGCAACTTTTTTGCGGCCTCTGCTTCCCTTGTGTTGTCAAATGTGTGTACAGGGCTACTTTGTGCAGGCATTGTGATGGATCTGGCTGCCACAGCCTTTATTGCCTTGTACCCAGTACTGTGTTTTGATAGTATTTCGTTACAGCACTGCTATTTCAAACCAAACTATTCTATACTTTTACTAAATAAAGCAACAGACAACACTTATTTGATTCAACTGTCTTTTACTTTCCTATTATTCACATTTTAATATTTTTCACTATCAGAAACTAGTTTAACAACTTCTCCTCAGGAAAGCGTCCGTGTGTTTTTTCGTCGTCTCGTGTGCGAGCACCTTAGTGCGTCATTGCGCATCACTTCCCTGACACGTTACAAATAACTAACTTAAAGCAAGTTACAACACAAACAGCTCCCCGTTTGCAGCTGGCTTACCTGTAAAGTTTGTAGTCACAAAGGTAAGTGATTAGCTTTTCGGATCAAAAGCCAAAAAGCACTCCAATGGAGAACGCAAACTCTCAAGTTCCACGGTGGGGTGCACATCTGTGTAAACAGGTGCAAAATCAAATGATGGAGGACTGGCATCATCGTAGGGATCAGTAATAAACACCCAGTCCCCTGCTGTTCTTGGCTCCACATCCACTTCATCATCATCGCTGAGTGATAAGTCAACATCACTGTCGCTGGTATCAAAATCCTCCGAACCAACTTCGAAATCTTCATCACTCCCATTGTCGCTCTCCATGTACGTTGCCATGTTTAGCTTTCGCTAAAAATGGTATAAACTACAACTATATAATAAAACAAAAAATAATTTAAAACACTATATATATACTTGTAAAAGTTGAATGGCTTCCCGCAATATATCTCAGACTTCTAAATGCTCACAGGTAGAATGGAATCACTACATGACACGCAATTGGATACAAATGTCACCTGACCCTCCCCCGACTTTCTTTGCACATTCCACAGTACTAGCACTGCCTTAGGTAATGAAACCTGAAATGCTAAACTGAGAAACCGCTCATAGAATAGAATAGGAAACTTGACGTACGCAGGTATGAAATGATACTGTAAGTGGGTTTTCATTTAACGTGCGTACGTCACAAAGCTCACTTCTCTTGCCTGGAGCGCTGTTCCTTCTGTGGGGCACACTTCTAGTGTGGGGAGCTCATGGTAAGCTTGTGTGGGAAAGTTCACTTCTCTTGCCTGGAGCGCTGTGGGGCACACTTCTAGTGTGGGGAGCTCATGGTAAGCTCGTGTGGGAAGCTCTTTCATGGGGCAAACTCCAGCGTTTCTGAAAATCGCACGGCTGTTTTTTTTGTTCTGACTTCCACCCTGTGATTGGTTAGTTTGGTTATTTTGGGCTGTGCCCGAGTCCACGTGGGGTGTTTCTCATTGGTCCGTGGCTTCGCCCCCTGTCAACTGTATTTATGAGGGGTACTGTTCTCTGTCCGATGTGTCAAAGTGTCACTGCAAACTACTGCTAGCGCCTAAATGATTCATTCAATGATAGGAAAAGATAAAACACTTGTCCAGCAGTTAGTTCATGACTCTTTCTAAAAGCATTCTTTGTCAGTGGGTTTGTGAGCAGAAACCAAGTAGACACAGATAATAGCCTAAGATCCCCCTCTGTATATTTCAATTCTGTTACTTTCATACACGGAACGATATTATGACCCACTCTGGCCTTAACAGTTTCATAATGACAGTATGTACTGTGGAAATACTATATAAATAACAGGAGCTCATTTATCTATGTACTGTATTGTCACGATGGGTAGTAAAAAGAGTTTTCTCCTGTTATTTTTCAGGACGGAATCTGATAATACAAATTATTACAAGTACAGTATGTTAATAACATACACTGCTATAAATACATAGCAGTCAGTATCTTGACAAAGGAAGATCCACAATGGCGACATACGTACATAAGGACCTACAAGTACAGTACATACAGGTCCATTCATACAGTATTTCATCAGATTATGATATTTGTGGTAAAGAATGACATAAACATATTTTATTACAATAGTATAAACAGTTATCTAGATATATGTAATAACAATAAGGTGTTGAATGTAAAAAAAAAAAATACTGAGTGCACTGTACAAACTAGTGAACATAATTTCCTTACACTGCTTCCCCTTGTGTAGAAATCTATTTACACATACAAACTATTAGAAACATCTTGAGAGGGAATTACAGTGTGATAAAGACGATGTCTACCTCAGGTCAAAAAACCGTCAGATGTAGCCAGCATAATCCAAACAGCTTCTGCTGAGCTAATAGGCTAAGGCCATACAAGAAAGTGTTTAAGACTAACAGCATGCAAAGGGTCACTGCTGTAGTGAGACACTCCTGACACTTTTCCAGTTTCTCTCCTTCCATTCTTAATTCTACAGTAGCGGTACTGGAAAAGTGTTTAATAAATTAACAAAGAATTGACATACTGTACAGGTACCTATTAAATTCAGAAAACAAAGCACAACGGGAAATAAAGCATGCACATTTGCAGGCACCTGAAACCATTTCACATTGTCAAATATTCAATAATGATATACATTCAAACATTCTTAAGTGAAATACTGTAAATGCTGTGCATTTAATTGGCTTCGACATTCAAATGTAATAAAAGGGATCTGGAACTATCAATATTTAATAAACAGATACTGTATAATTACTCAACAGTGAAGATCACTGCAGGGTTTATTAAATTCATCCAACAGCAGATCTAAATACCACCACAGAGGTAATTTGAAATTGTGAACAAAGGTTATGAAAATCAAACATCTAATATGGGAGTTTTTTCCCATATTGTATTTATCTATTTTATGATTTACTGACATGAGTATTCAGATCTATCACAGTTTTGATCAATTGTATAGACATATGGTATGCATGTTTTAGACCATAAATCTGACCTGTGATTTGTGAACAGCAGAAACCAATTTGCATTGGCCAAATAACCCAATTGGTCAATGCAAAGCCTGCAACATTGTTGAACACACATCATTACAAAATTCCATGCATTGTCCTCTACCTTTTAAGTATTTGGTCCTCTTAAATCCTTAGAGACCACAATTACAGTTTGTATTTTGTAAGAGTATAACGTTTGCAAGACCCATTTATGTTAGAATATCATGATATCTTTTCTACTATCAATGCAATATACAGTAAACAAAACAAGTCACATCGCAATCTGTTTTAGGATAACTGTAGTGCCCTACTGTATTGTGCTGCCTAAAGACAATTTTAATCTAAAACAGAGAATATTTCAAGGCCCTAATGTGATCTGACAGGCAATACTAAATAGAGTCATTAGGTAACAAATAGAAACCTGAAATAATATTAGTTCACAGACCTTCTGTACAAAATACCTTGGCATGTGTGATGGGGTTTTTCATCTAATGGATATGTTTTAATGCTGCAGTGTTTCATTTTAAAGGATACCATTTAATTTCCCTGAACTGCTTTAATAAAATTTTTAATGAGAAAAATAGTAATTCCCATTCCTTATTTCCATACACAATCTTACCAAAGCTCACAAAAAAGGCTGCATTTTCACTGAGGCAATGCAGCTTCATGCTAAATAGGCAAAGCGGTTAGAACAAATAGAGTGTTCAGCACTAAAGATATTGAAAGACAAATAAAAGTAGACTTTGGGCCTAGGTTATCCAGAGGTTGTGTGTGTTGATTTAAATTCATGCAACATATGCAACATACAGCACAAAAGCATGAGGATTGCAAAGTACATTAACAGTGTTGGTGACTGATATCTAGAGATACTTACAATTGAGCTGGACTATTCAGTAGATTACGTAAAATAACTAAAACAGTAGGTCACCAACAAATCTTTTCTTTATCATTGATATGGTTAAAACAATTTAGCAGTGAAATGGTTAATTCTTATCTGTTTATTGCAACATTATTGAGGTGATCATAGAATATACTGTAGGTGTGTACCAAATGGAATCACACTGGAATCTTTTAATGATCTATTCTAAACAGTGGCATACCTCAGTAAAGTTTTTTTTTTAACTCCAAAAGGGAGTTACCCCAAGCGAGATTTATAGACCCAGGGCTTCATTTATGAAAGGGTACTAAACATTATGGTGCACCATAATTGCAATTACTGTGCACGTTCATGATTTCCGTATTTACTATTGCAATTTTATTCATTATCGCGCAAAATAGTTGTCAAATTCACTGATTTTATTGTGCCATACTATGGTAATCAGAATGAATATGTGATTCATATGGTAATTAGGGTGACCACCCATCCCTAATTGGACGGGATAGTCCCTAAATGTAAAGATCAAGTCCCGGTCCCAGACTAAATTATTATTTATTTCTTAGCAGATGCCCTTATCCAGGGCGACTTACAATTGTTACAAGATATCACATTACTTTGACATACAATTACATTATTTTTTTATACATTATTTTTACATACCCATTTATACAGTTGGGTTTTTACTAGAGCAATCTAGGTAAAGTACCTTGCTTAAGCGTACAGCAGCAGTGTCCCCCACCTGGGATTGAACCCACAGCCCTCCGGTCAAGGGTCTGAAGCCCTAACCACTACTCCACACTGCTGCCCTAAATGCCTCCAGGATGGAATTTGTCCCGGATTCCCAGACACAGTGCAATCTTACAGTTTAGCGCCACAGTCAAACCATAGCATATCTGTTTGGAGCAAAGCCTTTTGCAATGCCTTACACAGACCCATAATTACTGACACATTGAATAGCCAATTTAAGAGCTAAAACTATATAATCCCACTATCATGTGACTTTTTACACTCACATCACATGTTCCCCAACAGCCTGACATGGAACTGCTTTGGCGACAGCAAACAAATTACAATTCATAGAATATTTTAATTTTAGTGTTTTCTTTGTTTATGCAAAATGGCTGACTAGTGACACTGATAGTGATATGTCGGTAAAGGAAGGAGTACCCTATAAGGCCACAAAAGAAAAAAAAGATAAGCACCTGTGCAAATTCAGAGAGGAATGGGTTATAACGGTCATCCACATGGATTAGGAAAAGTGTTAATGAGTTTTTTATACATTATGTAGAAAAGATTTTAGATACTGAGGTGAAAACGTTGTTAAGCATTCAAAGTTGCCCCTTATATAAAGTAAGCAGGCTATCATGGACTTAAACTTAATTAGTATTTTGTTTATTATGGCAGTATGCTGGTTTTATGTTATTACAGTAAATAGCTGTTAGAATGAGAATATAGTTACTTTACATGACATGCTTTTGTAAAAAAAAAACATTTCTGAAAGGTTAATGGGAATAGTGACTTGAATCTCACATAGAAATTTTGAATGTTTAGAAATGTCACTGAGCTCTTAAGATGCATCCACAGTTTTACATAAAATACTCAACAAATATCACCAGGAGTAGGTGACTGTAAAGGGTGCACTTTCTAGAATGTAAATGTCATTCTCATATTTTTCACTAGCTTGCATTAGCAGAAGTGATGTGTTCAAGATTCCCCCAAACGTATTTTATTTAGTAAGGTTTAAAATTCTTGAAAGTTGGTCCCACCTAAAATAATTTGGGGTGACGATTTTAACACTACCCCAAATGATAATTTGGATAGATGGCCTCCCAAAAACTTAACAAATTGAGAATATGCTGAAGTTAATTATTTGTGTTCAAGTTTAGATATTATAGATATATGGAGATGCAATAATTGTGATAAGAGCCAGTACTCAAGGGGTAATAGACTTATTTAAACAGTCAAAATTTGACTTATGGTTGAAGTTTTAGAAAATGTGGAGACAGTTATTGAACCCTTTATTCTTACTGATCACAAAGCTATATATTTAAAGGTGAATCTATATGATCCCACACCACTTAAAGTTATTGGAAACTTAAAATACTTTTAGAGGATGACACATTTAGGGAGGAAGTTAAAAATATTACTAATTATTACTGGAACCAAGCAAAGTCAATGAATATGTTTGGTAAATATTGGGAATTTATTAAATTTAAGGTAAGATCTGTGACTATGAAGAGAGGAAAGGAGATAGATTTAAAAGGCTAAAAGAAAATGACATTATAAAAAAAAATCATAAATCTGACTGAAAAGCAGGGCATGAATAAAAGCAAGTCACAGAAACTATTAAAATTATAGACAGAATTAGCCAAAATTTATGAGGAAAAAGCCAAAGGTGCATTTGTAAGAGCTAGAAGAAAGTGGATGGAAACAGAAAAAGAGAAATGGTGCATGACATGAAACAGGAGATTACAGATGTGATTATTTGTGATTAATACTGTATTCATAAAATGAAATGGTTAACATATAAACCAAACGTGCCCTTATTTTTAAAAAAAGGAAGTGGAGATTTACATTAACACCATCAAGATGCTTAAAAACAAAGCAAAAAAAAACAAAACAACATGTGATACCTTTAGTTTATTTTGATTTATTTTCCAATTAGCAAAGGTAACGCTGGCATTGCCTTTGTATTTTAGTTTATAAATAGAAAAGGTATTCTGAGGTATTGGATTCCTCTTGTTATGTATTGTATTGTTATGTTTTGTTAAGCAAATAAAAAAAAAAATATATATATATAAAAGAAAAAGGACAGAGACATTTTCAGCAGCAGGCAGAAACAAAACATGACACAAGAACTTGTTTACATTTAAGAAAAAAACAGGAAAACACTGTAAATCTGATGTATTTGACTTACAGTAATATTAGAACATGTATTCTGTCTCGTGTTTTAATATATACGTTTTTACAACATTTATAAATATCAAGAAACAAGTGGATATAAGCAGATCATTATTAACTAAATTTATTAGGTATGTTTTTCCCCCCTTATTACTGATAATAATGGAATGAAGAACTATTATTTTATTTATAAATATTTATTTTGAGAAAATAATCGAGTAGTGTCCATTGGAGACAGGTGTGTGTGTGTGTCAGTGGGCGCCTCTGCCTTGGAGGCAAGTGTGTAGGTGTGTTAGTGAAAATAAATAATGTAGTTTTGTACAGCGTTTTTGCTTTTGTCTTTTTCAGATGGAGGAGTGTTGGCATGGAGCAGTTTTTTAAAGAGTGAACTGAAAAAAAGAGGAATTGACATAGACGACAAGAGGAATAAGGCAGCCAGATAGATCATTGCAAATAATTCATACATTAGTGCTGAAGACAACCTAACTGTATTTTTGATGAATGGCTACATTGGGGTTTTGAACCAGACAAATGGACATTGCTCTCACACGGCAAACAGTTTTGGCGAAAGTGTGTTTCCCAATGTTTTTAACATGCTCAACATTGATCACACCGCTCCACATCATTCTGATCATGAACCTCAGAACCAACAAACAGAGTGAGTCACAAACCTATGTTACAAGAAATGTTGTCAGAACTCCCTGATTGGAGCAAATCACCTTTAGAGTTCTATAAATCGATAACAAGAGCCCACAAGATTGCTTTTAGCCAGTTCACCCCACTAACAAAAAAAATCTAAATCCCAGCACTTCATGCATGCAGGCAAAAAAATTAAAGAGCCAAAAGAGACTATTGCAGAGCATTCATATTCCATTAGCCATGCAAAAGGGAGAAAACCAAGTAAGTCTACAAACACAGACTCAAAGGTTTTCTGTGTGGAAAGGCGTAGTAAAAGTAAGTAAACCTTCATAGAAAGGGTTTAGTCTTTATTGGCTTGTTCAGCAAAAATGAAACCAATTGTGTATCATTTATTATTTCTTTTAAACATATTTCTTGGTTGTGCTTTCTGTATTGTTTTAATGTAATTGTATACCTCCCTATGTTACCATGCATTTGAGATTGGGCTCACCACTTAAAGGCACTCAAAAAATTGATTGATTACTAAAAAGTCCAGAAATGTGCATGTTGGCTTTAAAACATACTTTAGCGAGTGCTTTTCATTTTTTTCCCCCACCCATGCACCTTAAATGTGAATATCTTGATTGGTGGAATTGTAATATTATGTATTCAATGCAGTTGAATTATGTAGAAAAGAGTTTATATTTAAGTATATTTATAAAAGCTCCTTAACCATTTTTATACAAACATTTGCGAGTACACAGTAATGCAGGGCTCGAAATTAATGCTGGCCATGTGGCTATTGCCGTGGGTGCCCTTCTCAATTGATGCAATATTGTATTTTTTGTACACCACATGCTAAAATAAGCTTGTTACAAATGCCGCTAACTATAGTGGTGCTGCTTTGTTATTAAAAGAAAGTAGGCATACATACACTGTTTTTCATATGGGGAGCTGTTTCAGGCAAAATGTTTTTTTGTTTTTTAAGCCTATACAGTTTCGGATGCACATCCCCAGGAGAGTGTATAGCGCCTACACGTACATATTTGGGATGCTTTGTCACCCACAAAGTCGGAGCCTATGTGAAATGTATATATGGATAAGGTAAAAAACATTTTGGTTCTTGGTGCAGCTAAATAAATATAATTACTTGAATAAGATGTAATTTTGATAGGAATGAATGAAAGCAGATGCTTTACGATTACACATTTATTTTTAAATATTGCACAGTTAATGACTGAAATCTTTTATACGTAGACAAATATTGCCTCCTGATGTATCTGTACCCTTTAATTTGATCAAAATACTGTAACTGTATTGTAATTGTTAATGTGGATAGCAATATTGCTTCTGGTAAGTGTCAGTACAGTATATTATATATGTTTAGATTTACATTTACTACAAACAATCTGTTTAGATTACACTGTTGCATTGTATTGCAATTTTACAGATTTTCTTAACAGTGTTGTGACAGGGATGACTGGTGGTGACTTCAGGCCACAGACACTACAGACACAGGTAGGAACTTGGGTGCAAAGAGCACTGCAGCGCAGTTTTTATTTGAAACAAAAATAAATCAAATAATTTAACAAAAACTGTGCTCACAAGCGAAAATAAAGTTTTAAACCAAACAACTCTCGCCTTCACTGATCCTAGATAATCCTGTTCTTTTTTCTTTTGTTTTGCTCTCCTCTTAACACCCACCTTGAACAGGGAAAACTGCAGGCTTTTAGACTGCTGACCATCTCCCTATTAGCAACAAATTAATTTATTAACTCGGGAGATGGTCACCTGGGTATTAAGCCCCATCCCTGCTGCCAAACAAAAAAAACACACAGCTTTTCGCCGTCATATTTATAATACATAAATCATAATAACAATTAAACTGCCTTTCATTATATATGCTGTATATATATATATATATATATATATATATATATGGCCGGATTAACCTTTAGTGGGCCTGGCGCCAAACACATTTGTGGGCCTCCATTTGTGGAACCATTGTAAAAGACAGGAGATCGACACAGAAGGTGTCTTTGACATATCACGTTTTTGAGCACAGCTTAAATATTTTTTCATAGTTTTCTTAGTCTTAGTATTATTACAAACCTGAGGCAGAATATTACATTGTTTAGTTAGCTAAATCGTAAATAGAGCTAACACTTTTAGTCAAACACAGAATGACATTCATATTTAGTCTCGTTTAGACAAATTTAGATTAGCAGTATTATTACACACACGTTTTACGCATGTTTAGAAGAAAATATATAGACTGCTAACAATAAAATGCATTGATGAAATAAAACTAATTGGCTAAATGTATTATATGTAGCTGTTTTTTATTTATTTAAGCAGTTATTAGAAAATATGGTATATGTACATATTAGTATTAAACTGTTTATTGATATGACTGTGCTACACAGGAGTGTTTTCGGCGTACATAGCTATAGTGTTTTGGTCCTGAAAGGGAGTGTTTTGAACGTTAATTCAAAGCACAGCAGAGTGTTTTGAACGTACGCTCATTACACTCTAGAGTGTTATCAATTTCAGTCACTCCCTTTATCCTGTTTTTTTGTCTTCTCTCTCTCACTTCCCTCAGCAGAGGCTCCAGGGGGATCACAACAGTTGACAAAACGCTTGTTTAGTCTTATAATGGTGGTTGTCTCCTTCTCCCCCTCATAGTAGCCTGTAACCCTTATATACTGCCCTGCCCCCTCTCGCTTCTGAGAATCCGGTTCGCGGAGACCTCTCTAGCCTTCGCCTCTCACCCAATCAACGCTACCGCCACCTGTCCATCACAGAGGTCCTCCGTGGATCTTAAAGGGGCCACCAGCCCTCCCGAGGTTGTTACAATATAAACAAACAGTATTAAAATAGGTAAAATATTAAAATAGGTAAAATTAATATGGAACAGAATGCCCTGTATAGGTGACATTTACATTTTACAAAAACTATGTTATTTTGATTGTTGTACCCTTGCATGTATCGACGTTATCCATCGGCACCCTCTGCTGCAGCTCAACTCCTACTATTTATTTGAACAATGTTGCACAACTCTCGCAATGTATGCAAGAGATCTCGCTAAGAAGACGCAACAAATATTTAAATTAGTATATTGCGGATCTTTTCATGAACACATTTTCTCATAGTACATACGAGAAAATGTTTACTTGGTTAAGTGTCGCAACAAAAATGCAAATTGCGGTATGTTTGCGTTGCAACCGGCCCATCTTAGTACATCTAGCCCTTAGTGTTACAGTAATCAACTAAAAATATCACATTTTGAACTAGAGGCTGGAACTTCAGTTTGACTGGATCTGCTATGAATGACATGTTTTTGTTTCATCTGTGTTGTCTGCTTTATATTTTCAGAAGGAGCCATTCAGGTGAAAAAGAACACAAGTCACCTTTACAGACGTTGTCAAGAACTGGCTAACAGGGGCAATAGGTCGCCGAGGGCCAAACCAGCAACAGCAATAAATCCTTTTAAAAGTATTTAAGTAGAGTTTTATGAATCACAATAGTTGTTTTCTAAGTCATTTGACATCATAACACTCACTTCATTTGTTCTAGGTGCCCTGCTATGTAGATTGAACATTCTCAATTTACTTGACCTAATTATAAAGTTTTATATTGTATCTAGGTTTGATTATAATTATGGGCCAACAAAATGCATGGGTGAATTAGAATGACCAGACTAAACTGCAGTTCAGCCTAAAATCTTGAGATCTAGCCACTCCAATGAAACTGATCTAAAGGAGAATTACAGTTGCAGACAAAAGTATTGGCACCCTTAACTAATCTCATCATAATTGATGTATTTAATGATGGAAATAGTGGATGTCTTAGGAAATCTTGGATTGTGCGAGCTTCTTGAGCAATCCTCCGACAGTCCCTATATGGTCGGGACAGTCCCGATTTCCTAGCAAATGTCCCGCGTCCTGATGCTTAGGAAGAAAGTCCCGATATTTACCCATAGGAATAAAAAAATAATTTATTCTGCACAGTAGTAAGTGAAAACCGCACGCTGTGCTTTTCGTACGGCTGATACATCTGCTGATCACTAACTTATACAAAGGTAAGAACGCTTCATTATGTCTATTTTTACTGTCATGATGGTCGTGTGGTGTTGAGTTGGGGGGGATACGTCTATTATATGCTAATGAGTGCTTTTTGCATATGACCCCGGGACGAGCGTCCCGCTGAACAGTTTCCAAATGTTAGCATGAATGAGGGTTCACAAATATTGTGTACAATGCAGCAGCTGATTTATTTTTTGTTACCAGTAGGCTAAAGTAAAAAGAAAGTGTGCTTGGTATTCATTTGATTTTACTACTGTACTGTGTACTGTATAGGCCTACTATAGAGATTTATATTTTTATGTAATGTAACGTGTAGCCTACCCAACAATAGTGTTATTTCAGCGCAATGATTTAGATTAAAAGTACATCGAGAACTATAAATGTATGTGTGTGCGATTTTATTGTATTGTTTTTAAACCCAACACCTCCTGATGTCGGACAAACATGCCTGGTTTAGCGAGGGGCTACTGTATGATTTTGAAAAGCTTTTTGGGGGTGAAGGTTGGGGCCCCACTATAGAATCTGATGGGATTAAACTATATATATATATAGGGCCGGATTAACCTTTAGTGGGCCTGGCGCCAAACACATTTGTGGGCCTCCATTTGTGGAACCATTGTAAAAGACAGGAGATTGACACAGAAGGTGTCTTTGACACATCACGTTTTTGAGCGCAGCTTAAATATTTTTTCATAATTTTCTTAGACTTAGTATTATTACAAACCTGAGGCAGAATATTGCATTGTTTAGTTAGCTAAATTGTAAATAGAGCGAACACTTTTAGTCAAACACAGAATGACATTCATATTTAGTCTCGTTTAGACAAATTTAGATTAGCAGTATTATTACACACACGTTTTACGCATGTTTAGAAGAAAATATATAGACTGCTAACAATAATATTGTCTGGGCATTGTCTTTTTACACCACACCACTCACATCCTTAGTAAGTGTCCCATTTACTAACACAGAACGTATTCATTTACATGCACAGTATTTGGCTATTTTACATACCATACAGTGCATGCCACATGTACTGTGAGTGGTAATTTAATGTGCACGGTAATGTTGGAGACTTACCCGTGACCACCGTGATATCAAAAGCCCCAGCAGTCTTGGCGTATCTTTTGGTCAGCAGCTTATTGTGAACGTGGGGGTGGCTTACACTGACTGAAAATGAGCGATCAACAGACACAGCACTCAGCATGGGACAGACTGAAACTGCACTGCTTACCTTTTACCTTTTACTTTTACCATGCATTCCTTGTCTGATGTAAAAAAAAAAAACAAAAAAAAAAGCCTTTTTCCTTTCTCCTTTAATGCAAAAGGTGGAGGTGGAACCCAGAAGATTCCAAAATCGTTAGCCATTTGATTATTTGTTCACTGAATAATTCTGATGACAAGGCAACATGTCTGATTTGCAGTGCAACTGTTGCAGTTATGAAAGATTATACCATACAAAGTCACTATGATACGCTGCACAAAGCAACGAATTTTGAGTTTACTGGAAATTAAAGAAGCTATGGAGCGTCAACGAAAGGAAAGGACTTTTTTAACTTCACGAAGCCATGGAAAGTGCAGAATTACCTTGGAAGAAACTAAGTGGTGGGATTACAACAGAGGGTGCACCATGACTGAGCAAAAGAGTGGATTGACTATTATTATTATTATTTAGCAGACGCCTTTATCCAAGGCGACTTACAGAGACTAGGGTGTGTGAACTATGCATCAGCTGCAGAGTCACTTACAACTACGTCCCACCCGAAAGACGAAGCACAAGGAGGTTAAGTGACTTGCTCAGGGTCACACAATGAGTCAGTGGCTGAGGTGGGATTTGAACCAGGGTCCTCCTGATTATAAGCCCTTTTCTTTAACCTCTGGACCACACAGCCTCCTAGACTAGCAGCAGAATGCTGGAAAAATGAAAGAAAGAAACGCAGCAGTACCCATTTTCTTACACTGGATTCTGCATCAACAGGCATTATGTGGAAAAGTTACAGAATTAGAACACGTAATGAGCTTTCAAGTGTGCGAGAAAATAAGTCAAGTGTCCAGACAGAAGTCATAAAAAGGTACATTTCAAAGTGGTACTGTTTACTATTTGTAAGTATATATTTTTTTTCAGTGCTGTTAAAAACGTTATATTTTGGAAAATAAGTTAAATATTGAGACTTAGCATTATATACTCTGACTTTTTTTTTACTGTTTGAGATTGCCATTGAAATAAAATACTGTTCTATTTTCTCCATTATATTACATTTGTGAAGCTGAGTTTTTTTGTCAGTGTTCTAGGAAAGCTGTTTCTAGTTAATGTGTTTTGTGTAAAGTAGTATATTTGAGTATAATACATGGATGAAGGCTATATTTGCATCTTGAGCCATTTGAAAAGAAAGGCATAATAACACAGTAGTGACTTCAAAATGGCATATTTGTCTAGATTATACTTGACTTTTGACCCATATTTGACTTCTGAGCACCCAAGACCACTTTCAAACACAAAATGTCTCGTTTTCAATCACTCAACAACACTCACAATTCGTGGTTTTTAGGCACTTTTAACAAATCTGTCTCTGTGAAGATTTACAATCATCCTCCATCAATGGGAGCACCAAACAAGCAAGCGATTCTTTAATATTGACTTAATTTACATTATTATTCATTAAATTCAGTTGCAATTTGAACCTTAACACCCATTTATTGTCTTTTTTATTACAGATAATAATATCCATGTATTATAAAAAATAATAGATGGGCTTCAGTGAGTTAAAGGAAAATAATTCCATCCCCGGTTTCTGTGACAGTTTATAAACTACTCGACCTAATGATCTCGTAGTTTATGACGTCACATAAACCCTAGATGGAATTGTTTTCCTGTAACTCACTGAAGCCCATCTATTATTCTCTATATATTGGCCTACATACAATTTATATAGGCATTTTCACGTACATTACAATGTATATATACTGTATTTATATATTTTTTATGGTGCGGCCCAACAAGTGAACAGTCTTAACTTAAATGGCCCTTGCTGCCAGATTTTTCTGTTCAAACAAATTTTCATAATGAAGTAATTGAGCAAGATGTATTTATTTTGCGTTAGTGAATCAGTGAATCAAACTAACAAGTCTGTTGAATTGATTCACTAAACTGAATGAGTCAAACGAATCGAGTCAGTAAAAAGAATCGAACTGCACATCACTAGTTTTCAGGCCAGAAAAATAGTTTTAAATAGCGCTCCTATCAGTGGTTAAAGCCTGGTGTCGAAATGAACCAATTATCACTCACTTTAATGTGCACAATACAGTTATCGCCCTTTAGTAAATACGGTGTGAATGAAGCTCATCTCATTATTCAGAGCGGGGTGCCTCATTTAAATACAGTATCATGCATTACCATACAACTCACACATTCATTCTGATTACCATAGTATGGCACAATAAGATTAGTGTGCACCAAATATGCCCACTATTTCGCATGATAATGAACAAAATTGCAATAGTAAATACAGGAAATCATTAATGTGCACAGTAACTGCAATTATCATGCACCATAAAGTTTAGTGCCCTTTCGTAAATGAGGCCCTTTGCGTGGCAAACCTTGTTTTGGACAGTCTTGATTTTGTCCGGGGCCAAATGCTCCAGGAACATCCACATTAAACCATATCCTAATGTACCCTAAACTACCAGAATACAATATTGTTATTCAGTCTCTTATCTGGATGACTCAAATATTATTCTATACCACAAATGCTATTCAAAGAGTAGATGTTCCTGGAACATTTAGTATCAGACGGATCGCAACCTGCATGACCATTATGGTAAAGACTTGTGAGGACTTCATATTTATTATGATGACGCTTGTTTCTACAGAAGACGAAGTACAATAAGCTCCAAGGGACCTGCCTGTAATCGGCTTATGACTTGGTTCTATCTGCCACTAGGACCAAGCTGGAAACAGGCCAGTATGTTTCCACAGACCAAGAACAAACCTGAAATGAGACTCTGTAAGCCCAGTTGGGATTTTAGATTGGTTTCAGTTAGTCAAATTTACTTTAGAAATAATAATGTTTTGATCAGTTACTGCAATTAAGCCATCTCCTAATTAAAAGAGGTGTATAACATGACTCGTTATAGTGCTGTTTTAGATGGTGCTCTCTCAACATAGCAGATGACATTAAAATTATTATACCAATGACTAATTTGCACAAATGTTTAGTAAAGAATGTGAGAAAGGGGAAGGAAAAAATTCAATGGGCATCGTCAAAGGTTTTGAACAACCCTAAATATATATATATATATATATATATACAGTACTGTGCAAAAGTTTTAGGCAGGTGTGAAAAAATGCTGTAAAGTAAGAATGCTTTCAAAAATAGGCATGTTAATAGATTATATTTATCAATTAACTAAATGCAAAGTGAGTGAACAGAAGAAAAATCTAAATCAAATCCATATTTGGTGTGACCACCCTTTGCCTTCAAAACAGCATCAAGCATCAATTCTTCTAGGTACACTTGCACACAGTTTTTGAAGGAACTCGGCAGGTAGGTTGGCCCAAACATCTTGGAGAACTAACCACAGTTCTTCTGTGGATTCAGGCAGCCTCAGTTGCTTCTCTCTCTCATGTAATCCCAGACAGACTCGATGATGTTGAGATCAGGGCTCTGTGGGGCCATACCATCACTTCCAGGACTCCTTGTTCTTCTTTACGCTGAAGATAGTTCTTAATGACTTTGGCTGTATGTTTGGGGTTGTTGTCATGCTGCAGAATAAATTTGGGGCCAATCAGATGCCTCCCTGATGGTATTGCATGATGGATAAGTATCTGCCTGTACTTCTCAGCATTGAGGAGACCATTAATTCTGACCAAATCCCCAACTCCATTTGCAGAAATGCAGCCCCAAACTTGCAAGGAACCTCCACCATGCTTCACTGTTGCCTGCAGACACTCATTCGTGTACGCTCTCCAGCCCTTCGGCTGAACAAACTGCCTTCTGCTACAGCCAAATATTTCAAATTTTGACTCATCAGTCCAGAGCACCTGCTGCCATTTTTCTGCACCCCAGTTCCTGTATTTTCGTGCATAGTTGAGTCGCTGGCCTTGTTTCCACGTCGGAGGTATGGCTTTTTGGCCGCAAGTCTTCCATGAAGGCCACTTCTGACCAGACTTCTCCAGACAGTAGATGGGTGTACCAGGGTCCCACTGTTTTCTGCCAATTCTGAGCTGATGGCACTGCTGGACATCTTCCGATTGTGAAGGGAAGTAAGCATGATGTGTCTTTCATCTGCTGCAGTAAGTTTCCTTGGCCGACCACTGCGTCTCACGGTCCTCAACGCGTTGCCCGTTTCTTTGTGCTTCTTCAAAGAGCTTGGACAGCACATCTGGAAACCCCTGTCTGCCTTGAAATTTCTGCCTGGGAGAGACCTTGCTGATGCAGTATAACTACCTTGTGTCTTGTTGCCGTGCTCTGTCTTGCCATGGTGTATGACTTTTGACAGTAAACTGTCTTCAGCAACCTCACCTTGTTAGCTGAGTTTGGCTGTTCCTCACCCAGTTTTATTCCTCCTACACAGCTGTTTCTGTTTCAGTTAATGATTGTGTTTCAACCTACATATTGAATTGATGATCATTAGCACCTGTTTGGTATAATTGTTTAATGATACACCTGACAATATGCCTACAAAATCCCTGACTTTGTGCAAGTGTACCTAGAAGAATTGATGCTGTTTTGAAGGCAAAGGGTGGTCACACCAAATATGGATTTGATTTAGATTTTTCTTCTGTTCACTCACTTTGCATTTAGTTAATTGATAAATATAATCTATTAACATGTCTATTTTTGAAAGCATTCTTACTTTACAGCATTTTTTCACACCTGCCTAAAACTTTTGCACAGTACTGTATATATATATATATATATATATATATATATATATATATATATATATATATATATATATATATATATTTACAAATATGCAAGTTAGACACTGCGCATATAAGCTTATTAACTGAGCTCCTGGTTTTCCCTGGCCTCGCAATATATCATTGCATTGTGATCAATACAATATAGTATTGTGAAGACATTACCATATAAAGCCTGTACATACACATCTGGAGTGTCCACATATTATTTGTATATCATAGATTTGCATTAAAGATGTGTATAAAATTGTTTATAGGATTATCCACCAATTCAATCCAAACATCAATAGGAGGCTAGAATATACATTTGGAGAGGATTCATAAAAATCTCTTTTTATTCTGTTCACCTTGTGTGAAGAGCAGATAGACAGACATGCTGAGTGCACAAGGTTCCACACTGTAAATGAGGATCTAAAAAGTTATTTAAAAGCAGCAGGTTTGAAGGTAATGTTTTGGTGGTTTCAGGTCTTGCATGTTTCTCTATACGGTATATACAAATAAATAAACTGACTTCCATAAAAAAAAATAAAACAAGAAAATCTGCAGCATACATGTGCATAATTATAACTCAATATTACCCCCTGATGTACCACCTTAATCTGTGTGCAAAGAAAACAAACTATATTTAAACTTTATATTTAGAGCTATAAGCAAACGCACATCAAGACTGCTTAGAAATCGAGCAGATTCTGTGACAGACGTGGCATTGCATTGCCCCCTGCAGAATTAAAAAGGCTTGTCTTCATAATGCTTTTAAATCCTTTCGGATAACCTGCATACAAATGAAGCTTCAATTGATTAAGATTATTTATAGATGGACTAGAGGTGTGTTTTTGTGGATAAAAAATGAATTGCAAATGTAAATATTATAGTTAAAAGAAATTGCAGCACACAACATGTTTATTATTCAACAATAAAACTACCACACCACCTCCAATTTACTACCCCCCCAAAAAAACATGTATACCTCCTGTATGCAGTTCAGCTACACACAAACAGATTACCACACCACTACCACACCACCTCCAATTTACTACCCCCCAATAAAAACATGTATACCTCCTGTATGCAGTTCAGCTACACACAAACAGATTACCACACCACTACCACACCACCTCCAATTTACTACCCCCCAATAAAAAGATGTATACCTCCTGTATGCAGTTCAGCTACACACAAACAGATTACCACACCACTACCACACCACCTCCAATTTACTACCCCCCAATAAAAACATGTATACCTCCTGTATGCAGTTCAGCTACACACAAATAGATTTTTTTTTAAATCATTTTTTTTTTACTTTGGTCAACATTTTGATTAGGTATCAGCTGGCTATTTATCAAAATCTGGTTTTAATAAGTCATAGACTTTTAACTGCAAAATTTCAAAAAAAAAAATGTATTACTGATTTCCAGCTCCATGAACAGCAGAAGAGTAACTCACAGTAGAAATATCTGCTGTGGGTTTACTGAAGTAGACTGCAAAAATTGTGCCCTCACATTAGGGGAAGCCAAATCCAACCTTGGGATGTTTTTGCCCAACTTGTTCTTGAAGTTAACTAGACTTCACTGGGATACAGTTTGAAACAGGATTGCACAGAAGTTCCGTGGTAAAAGGCTGCAGTAACTGGCTTCTTGTGTTGTCTGTCATATGGTGTAACAGATTCATAAGCAGGGAACTGGATGTAAGGGGAGGGGATGTTAAAAGGAAGCTTGGAGTAGTTGAGACAGTTCAACACATTTCTTAGTTTTTGCTGTAATCCACCGGGATGTTCTGGAACTTCATTATGTAAATCTTGCAGCAAGCTGATGTTAAGCCCTGTATTTGTCTTTTTGAACAAATTTGTAGAACTAACGTACTTTCTTTTCTTTTTCATGTTTTCATACTTTTAAAACAAATCTTGCTCAATGAATTAGGTTTAAGATATTTTACTTCAACTCTAGAGGTAGTTGCTCAAGCCTGGTGTTGTCGGTAGCCCGCAGCAATAATACAGCTATGCTAATTTATTAAATATTTTGGTACAAACTTTACTTTTCTTTGTCCTTGGTAGGTACCCCATGATAGATGCTACTTAAGGCTAGTGTACAATTAATTGCATGTTATTGCTAAGGGACAAAAAAGTCTAGGCTTAAAGCAGCTATCCGATGACCAATCATGAATATAACAAAAAAATATCTTTCTGTGCTTTGCAAAGGGCTTAGTTATGTATTTATTTATAAAAACAACTTAACTATAAATCACTTTTTATGTCAAATGTCAATAATTTGAAACTTTGAACAAATGGTGTCACATCACTTATTTTTTAAAAACCACAATAAA
Source organism: Acipenser oxyrinchus oxyrinchus (assembly GCA_030684275.1). NCBI lineage: Eukaryota > Metazoa > Chordata > Actinopteri > Acipenseriformes > Acipenseridae > Acipenser > Acipenser oxyrinchus. The sequence goes on from CM060248.1 coordinate 47,394,345, forward strand.
GAGGTCTCTAAATCCCTTGTACTGTATGCTTACTGTTTCCTATTTGGTCAAGGAAGCTTGCCAGGGCTAATTCCAGCAGCTCACAGATAATAAAGGATTGCTTGGTACGGCCTTTAGTTATACTAGAAAGTTGCGCAAGGTTACGTCACAAACATGATTTTCACTGCTGAAGTCTCATAAGCATAAGTTACTGCTTCCTGACATGTTTCCACACAACAAGAGTTTTTGGTCGATTGTACTGCTTTTTAGCATGAGAAGGCGATTTACCCCCCGCCCCCACCCCCTCTTTAAAATCTTACAATGATTTAGATGTGCACTTCTTATAATTTGCGTGGTAACCCGGCCAATGATGCCTGTTTCTTTATTATTATTATTTTAAATAAAGCTGTCATCTGATACACTGTGGCAGCTATAAAGAATATAGTTACTACAACACAAATCAAAGTGGACTTGCATATACTGTAATATATAGGGATCCTGGGCTTCTGAATGTGCTACACAAATGGAAACTGCATACTTGTTTCTAAGCAACAAGAGTTATCACTCATGAGATTCCAAAATTGACAGTGACGGTTGCTTTTATAAAAAATTGAAAAGTAATAATCATGAAATTATTTACATGTAATTATGATACATATTGTCATTATATATAGATCTTCTGTTTTTAAGTGTTTATTAATTTCATTTTCGGTGTTTATTTGTAGTTATTTTTGAGTTTTATGTAGATACCCCGCAATTGTTTTTTTTTTTAAGGCTTTTGCTTTTTATACACTGTAAGTCATTTTTATTTTTGGTTGCGTTCCAAAATTCTTGGGTATATTTTCTGTCACAATATGTATAGTAACTTGACTGTACTTGCACACTTGTACCTTCTTTCCGATGTCTCCCACAACGAAATACTTACGGTCATGGGCATATTCTTCTGGGGGTTTTGTGTGTCTAGGCATTTTTTTACATTTTGCCATAATTTGCAATTCTGTTTCAAATCCCACAAGCGTGTAGTGCAAATCCCCCCTGTCTAACTGTAATACACGAGCAAGAACAATCCTCCATTTCTAATTATCTAGTCTCACAAGCATACAATCCTTGCTGTCTGCGGAGCTTCCAACAGAAATGAAGGGTTCCCTTCTAATTCGAAGACGACCATCAACAACATTACGCATGGGATATCCCTTCATATTGCTAGGTATTTTCTGAGCTCTATATACCAGAGCTGCCCATAGGCCCCTTACTGGGATGACGCCCTCGGTCCCGCCTACCGAGGGATTAAAACCGTCATAATGAGGAAGCCATTACTTTTTTTGCCTCTCACGACCATCTGTGTTGGTATCTGAGTATATTGTGAAAAAGAGCTTTGAGTCTACTGCAGTTCCCTTGCCTTTCAGGCTGAAAGCTGGCTTGCCGCTTTCACGGAATCAGTGACTCCTGATTCAGCCTTTTTCTTTCTATCTTTTCTCAGCAACATTTGCACGCTCGCGTTGCAGGCTTTCTATCTGTGGTATTGTGCAGTATTGATTTAAAGGAGTGAGTGTTGTTGTCTTTTACTGACACTATTTTTTTTACTGACATCATTTAAAAAAAAAAACTAGAAACAACATAAATAAAAATACATTATAAAATAGTCTCATTAATTCTTATGGTCATACATGGATGCATGTGCAGACTGAATCGTTGGTCTGAAGCTAGTGCTGTTTTTAACAGCAGTCTTGATAGTCAGAATGTCTGTAGACAATTGATTTCTTATGTCTGTTTTTACAAGGTTCTTTATGTTGTACTGTGTGGCAAAGTCAACATATTCATGGCAACCTTGGCAAGTGTAGGAAACGTGGCTCTCCGCTAGGTGTATACGAGAGCACAGTTTTGTGCCAGTTTTCATCAGCTGCCAGATCACATCTAAGATCTGTCTAGTCAGTCAATCACGTGTTATTGCATAAATTCCATCTAAGCTATCTAGCATATTTCCAATAACAAAAAAGCATTGCAAGTTGGACGATGTCTTACTTGGTTGAAGAACATGTATACTAATTTCAGTTTTAGTTTAATAGTTTTAGTGTTAAAATACTGGCTGGCCTTAATGAACAGTTGGCAACCTAAAGCCAAATGCAGTTGAACGTGGCTTACTTCTTTCTCAATCGACAATACAGCAAAGGCAGTAATCTTTCCTGGCTGACCGTGGCAGTGATCTTTCCGGCTGACCGTGTCACACCTATGCTGGGAAGCTCTATGTATACATAGGAGTTAATAACTCTAAACACTTTGAAAATATGTCCCTGTGTATTGTAGTAACTGACAGACAATCTAATATTTATTCAAGTGCTATTCCTTGGTAAAATGTTACAATGAGATGATATGGGTGCTAATGGTGTCTTGTGGAACAAAGCTATCTTGTGTCTTATATGACCAGCATGTTATATGCTTTACAGGTAAAAAGCAGCTTTAAGCAGAAAGTGATTTTAGCTATTTACAAAAATGTGTATGGTGTATGATAAAAATATAAATTGACATATATATATATATTTTTTGTATTATTATTATTATTTTAATAAAGAAAAAAAAAATCTTGTAATCCTTATTCTCGTTATTTTCATATTTGGAATCAGTGCATTAACTCACATTTTTGTATATAAATGTGTACAAAATTTTTGTGAAAATGTTTAACGTATTCCTTATTTTCTTATATCTGTCTATGTCCACACACATTCATCTATCTTTTTATGGCATACAAATCAAGTTGCATGATATCATTAACTTTGATCATGCATGTTCCTGTTTTGCTTATATTTAAAACACATTAAGAACATATGTACATCAATATATGGATATGTAATGCATATATGTAATATATAAAACAGTATACATTGCATATATTTATAATATATTGAAAATATGTGTTCTTTCCATATGGTTACGCTGGTGGAGGCAAGCCTCTCACCTGCGCGAAGGCGTAAGGATGGGAGTGATACACAACCGTCAATTGGTGACAACAGACACATCCAACGCTGATTGGGGGGCAGTCTGGCAGGCAAAGGAGATCGCGGATCCTGGTTGGGTCGCTGGATATCCCTGCACATAAATGTGCGGGAGCTGAGGGCAGCCCATGAGTGGCCCAAAGCATTTTGTATGCTTTCCTGCCAATACCGCTGCTCCCTGCCTTCTTCAAGAAGGTCAGGAGACAAGGCGACAGTTCTCCTTGTGGCCCCTAGATGGCCCAGGAGATTCTGGTTTTCAAACCTTTGCCAGCTGCTGCAAGGCCAGCCCTGGGAGATCCTGCTGCGCATGGATCTCCTCAGTCAGGCACAAGGCACCCTCTGGCACCCAGGACTGGGCAGCCTCCAACTGTGGGTCTGGCCCCTGAACGGGACAGTCTGTCCGACGCAGTATTTTCAAAATTGGTGCATGACCCCAATTATTGCCCTATAGCAATTATTTTGCAGTTTCTGCAAGATCTGTTAGAGGCGGGTCGATCCACCTCTATGTTGAAAGAGTACCTAGCAACCATATCTGCATGCCATGTTCCCATTGACTCAATGGCCCAGGCGCACATATACTAGCAACCCATTTTTTGAATGCTATATACAAGTCAGGAAGGAGGGACACAGGGGACCAGTTTCAACATTGACCTCCCCAGTTTGTTCTTCTCCCAGCCTTAATAAAGCATTAATTTACAGTACAACTTGCAGAACTTTTTAGTTTGTTTTGGTCAGCTTTGTATTTCTGCAATGATGTGTGTGTCTGCTTCAATATTTATCCACGTATTTTTCATTTGCAATGACCAGAATGTGCGCTCCTTAGTAACCCCCTCTCTACAGTGCCTTTCCACGTAGATAACTGGCATAGGTTCAGTAAATAATTAATGTGCCTTGGTGATCTGATGATAGTTATTTGCTTATTTATGCCACCTGCTGTTTTATAAATATATACAATATTTGTGTTACACACAAAAACACTATATATATATATATATATATATATATATATATATATATATATATGGAATAATGTACGGGCTGCATAAACACCCCATCACATTTATCAACCTTTTAGTCTGTGCATAAAAAGTCAGAATAACAAGCAACACACAGTAACAGTTTTGTAAATTAAGCCAGAACCTTGGTTTTGCTTCTGAGACAGTTTACTGCAAACAGAAAAAAAACAGTAATTGATGTCCTTGTTAAATAAAAATCTATGAAATTGTACTCAAGTCATTCTATGATTTACTTCTAAGCAAAGCACTTAACACATGTGTGAAGTTTAATTAAAGTGTAAAATGCAACCTGGCTTTAAAACATTGAATCTACATATGCTTTAACAATTTAGCTTTGGAAAAATGCTAAAACCAAGCCATTGTGTTACTGTGCTAATGAGGACAATGCTCACATTTAACACTGCATGCTAAAGTGGAATGCTTTCTTGCTTTTGCTGAAAAATGCATTTTTTTCTTGTATTTTTTCATAAGAAAGCAAGTTTTGTTTTTAAAGATTAGACACACTTGAATACTGAAAGCAACTGCTGTACCATTCCAAAAAGATATAGTAGTATATTTAATTGGTTGAAGGTATAGCTGACAGAACCCATCTCCTGTAAGATTGAAAAAAACAATGCAAACTCAAAAATTTGATTTATCAATTTAGTATTGGTTCAAATACAAATTATTGTACCACATTGACCTAAGCAAAATAAATAAATAATAAAATAAAACATAGAGTAAAGGCTCTCCTCAACAACAAGTGCTGTTTGTGAAATGATTAAATCCCATGTTAATTTCACAAATGTGTTCCCAAGACTTTGAATTCAAATTCTTAGATTATTATTTTTTATTATTATTTATTTCTTAGCAGACGCCCTTATCCAGGGCAACTTACAATTATTGCAAGATATCACATTATTTTTTACATACAATTACCCATTTATACAGTTGGGTTTTTTTTGGAGCAATATAGGTAAAGTACCTTACTCAAGGGTACAGCAGCAGTGTCTCCACCTGAGATTGAACCCACAACCCTCCAGTCAAGAGTCCAGAGCCCTAACCACTACTCCACACTGCTGCCCTACTACTCCACACTGATGACTGGTTTAAATACAAGGAAAAGAAAGACTGGACTAAATGTGTACTGTTAATCAAAAAACATCATACAATGGTTGTTGTATAACTACATACATACATACAAAAAACAAGGAAAGGCCATAGCTTAGTTAAAATACCCTGAGCATCTAATATCATATTAAAGCAAGATAATATTAGTCAACGTACTGAAAATAATACATTTTAATAAGATAAGGTTGCCCCCTAGCAAAAACAAATCACAGAAATTACATGTTGTTTAGCCTTTTCTACTTTGCAGTAAAAAAAATGACCTGTACATTTGGGGACTGGACTCATGACCATGAAATTAAAGTAATTATCATCAAATGTCTGCAGCACAAAGAAGTTAAACCATGTCAATCCAATTCTAAATCAAAAGGACTACCCTCTGTGCAATTTACATGTATCATATCCACTGACATTAAGGTTCAAAATTAAGCTGATTTAAGTCAATGGCAACACTGAAATTGCCACAGCAAAATGAATATTTAATGGTATGGTCTGCCACCAGTCTCCATTGTTTATGACATTTTTACAGTAAAAGCAGTTATAGTACCACATTCCATTACTTATGGGAACTCAGAGATAAAGTGCAAATGAAAAACACCAGCATGGCACGAAAAATGCAGTGAAGAGAAATAATCATTTTTCATCCTTCCACCAGTCTATATCTATCAATTTGCAGTTCAACCAATCCAGACACATTTGTATATTCTTTCTGTATGCATATTATCGATGCTGCATTTCATGTTATACATAGAAATAAAACACACCCCTACTGTGGCACCTTTTTACACTTCATTTTAATGATGTAAAGAATATGTATTCATATTTTTGTCTGAAAATTTTGAAAAAGAAATACTAATACAGGCGTGTCAAACTCAAGGCCCAAATACGTCCCTCGGAGGTACTTTATCCAGCCTTCCACAGAGGTAATTAAAAATGCAAGCGATTTTGTAGCCTTTTTCTCTTGCTATTGATGAGAGCAGACATTACTGATACCGCTCAGTTATCTATTTTTATCCGAGGTGTTGATGCAGACTTCACTATTACCAGAGAGCTTGTGGATGTTGCAGCTATGCACGGCACTACCACAGCAAACAATATATTTCAACAGCTTGAGAAGTGTGTGCACAACATGAAATTACAGTGGGACAAATTAGTTGGATTGACAACAGACGGACCATGTGTGGTGAAAAAAAATGGGCTCGTTGCTTTGGTGTGCAAAAAACTACAGGAGGTGAATTGACCAATGACACTTACAACTTACCACTGTATTCTACACCAGGAAACACTGTGTGGGAAGGTGCTGAAAATGGATTGCATAATGGTCACGATTGTGAAAATGGTAAATTTCATCAGGGAGAAAGATTTGAATCACCGGGAATTCCAAAAGTTGCTTAATGCTCAATATGGTGATTTGCCATACCAGAACCGAAGTTCGCTGGCTGAGCTGCGGTGCAGTACTTAAACAAGGAAGCACAACCATATATCACCAATCTTAGCATCTCTTCACTGGTTACCGGTTAAATACAGAATTGATTACAAGATTTTGCTGCTTACTTTCAAGTCTTTACATGGCTTACTTGAAGGATATGCTTTGTCACTATGTGTCCCAGTACAATTTGCGATTTGCCAGTAGTGCCAAACTAACTGTGCCTAGGAAACAGCTGCTCACGATGGGTGATCAGGCTTTTTGTTCTGTGGCCCCTCGCCTCTGGAATGATTTGCCGAGACATTCGAAGGACTTTGAGGCTACTGAGGCTTTTAAATTTGGCCTAAAGACTAATTTTTATCGATTGGCTTTTTTGTAGTTTGTTGTTGTTCTAATATGTGTTAATTGTTTTTATTTTACCTGTAAAGTGCTTTGAGATAATTGTAATGAAAAGCGCTATACAAAATAAATGTATTATTATTATTATTATTATTATTATTATTATTATTATTAGTATTATTATTATTATTATTATTTACTTACAAGGTTCTTTGAATTGCGTCAAGAAATATAATTTTTCATGCACAATAAAGGGAAATAAATTTGAGAGCTTTCAGGTGCAAAGTGGTTGTGTGATTTGGGATTTCTCTGTGATATAACCGAACAGCTCAACAACTGAAATGTCAAACTGCAAGGCTGTAAACAAGTCATAACTGAAGGGTATGGCAGCGTCTGAGCTAAAGTTACGTTTGTGGGAAAAACACATGCAGCAAGGAAACCTTTCCCATTTCCCAACATGCCAAGCTGCGATTTACGGCGGATTTTACTTTTCCTGGTAGTGCGTTTGCTGCAAAACTAAACGTGTTGCATGTGGAATTTGACCGTCGTTTTTCAGATTTTTGCAAGCAGCAGTTCCAGGTCCAGCTTTTTTCAAATCCATTTGGCGTAGATGTGGAAACTGCACCAGAAGACATCCAGATGGAACTTGAACTGCAGTGCAATAGCGCACTGAAGGGTAAGTTTGATTCTGTCTCGGCTGAGCAGTTTTACTCGTTCCTTCCAGCCACATTCCCACAGCTCCGCATTCAGGCTGCACGTGTCATGTCAATGTTTGGCAGTACGTACTTATGCCAACAGCTATTTTCACTGATGAAGGTTAATAAATCCGCTCAAAGACCTCGCCTGAATGACAAGCATCTACACTTCATGCTAAAGATTGCTTCAACACAAGACATGAATCCTGATATTGTCACGCTTGTCTCACGAAAAAGTTACCAGTTTTCTTCAGTAAATGTGGGCAGCAAATTGGTAAGATAACATGTGTTTTAAATGAACAAGTAACCAGGGTCTGAGGCAGATAGGTAAGTTCCTGCTACAAGTAATTTTAAATTAACTACATTCAGTAACATTGTAAGGTGGTGTTGGAATTAGGTGAGGTAGTGTGTGATTAGTACCAGGTGAGTGTGGTTAAATTGAATAGAAGTTGATTTGCTATTTGATTGGTTTCCACACAGTTTAGCTGTTCTTTTCCCACCCAGCTGTTATATTAATCAGGCAGGCTATTTCCGCGCCAGCAAACAGAAGCGCCTCAACCAAAGAGCCGGGAGTCTAGCTGTGGGAGTCTACAGGTAACCAGCGTCTGAGGTAAGATAGGTAATTGATCCCGCTCCTAGTAATTTTAAATTAACCATTTAAGTATCATTATTAAGTTGGTGATTCAATTTAGGGAGGTAGTGTGTGTGTGTGTGTGTGTGTGTGATTATACCAGGTAGTGTGGTTATTTGTATAGAGGTTGATTTGCAATTTGTGATAGTACCAGGGAGTGTTAATTAACTTGAATAGAGTTTGTTTGCATTGGGATTGGTCTCCACACAGCCTCCTGTAGTGGTGTGAGCCCACTGAAGTGTGTGAAAGTATTGTCTCTAGAGCAGTTAGCAGCTGTGCCAGTTCCCTTGCAAAGTGAGGTGGAACCTATTTAAGTGAGGGAATCTACTAGTGGTCAGTCTACAGGTAACCAGGGTCTGAGGCAGATAGGTAAGTTCCTGCTTCAAGTAATTTTAAATTAACTACATTCAGTAACATTGTAAGGTGGTGTTTGAATAGAAGTTGATTTGCACTTACCAGGTAACCTGGCGTGGAGCAACATCCACACCTCGCCCTCTCTCAACAGGAGTCCCCCAAGGGTCAGTCTTGGGTCCTCTCCTGTTCTCTCTCTACACCCGCTCACTGGGCCCCCTCATCGCATCCTATGGTTTCTCATACCATTTCTATGCTGATGATGCTCAGATTTTCCTCTCCTTCCCCATCACCTATCACTGACACTGTTATCTGCTCCATTATTGAATCATATTTTGTCATACTTGTACTTGCTAGAACCAAAGTCATTGTATCTATCTTGCTCTTAATTGTATTATTACTTGTACTGTGATTCTTGAAATGTATTTGTTTACGACTGTAAGGAATCAAACGTTAAATTAAGATATGGCTCTTTATAAACTTGAGTTTGACACCCCTGTACTAAGACTAGTCCCAACATACCTGTATTTTAATACCTTTTTTTTACTTTATGTATTTATCTTTAGTTGTCTTTTTTTCCTTTTAATAAAAGGAGCAACAAGCCCTATATTTTAAAGTTTCTATAACAAGCAGTGACAACAATGGTGAGGTGATGTATGAGATTATCTTGAAACAACCTAGCATAGACTAAAGCGTCCTTTGATCAGGCTACCATAAGAAGAGTCTATTTGAAAGCAAAGCTTTATTTTATTATGCATCAAAATCTGAAATCGGAAAGGTTGTTTTAGGGGTTAAAGATTTTCAAAACATGTCTATGTCCATAGATCTCCAAAATATCTAGCTATGTGATATAAATAAGACAGTCAAATTGCTATAATGTTGGATAAAGCCATCTGACAAGTAGGTCTTAAATTGAAAGTATTATTTGAAAAGTGCCAGAGGCTAATCATGCAAGCATTAATCTTGCAGATGGCCATGCAATTTTTATAAAGTGAAAGCATCTCCAGTTGCTGGGAAATAGTGTTGGTTAAACATGGCAGATGCTATGTTTTGGAGGACATTCTCATTAAAGAGCATTTTCCCCACTGAACCAGATAGCTTTTAATTTAAAGCAAATGTGTGTACTTTGACATTCGGTACTGCAGACAGCATGACTTTAGAAGCAAGATGACAGTTTTACTCAACGGTTTATGTCTGCACTAATAAGTTACTTCATATTTTAAAGCCAGGGGAATTGATGTCCCAAACTATAAACAGTGCTGTGCTTTAGTAATGTCCTGCAATTACCAAAATATAAACCCCACAAACCGTACTTCTTCATTATTTCCCCATTCTGTGTGGTCCAGTGGTTAAAGAAACAGGCTTGTAACCAGGAGGTCCCCGATTCAAATCCCACCTCAACCACTGACTCATTGTGACCCTGAGCAAGTCACTTAACCTCCTTGTGCTCTGTCTTTTGGGTGAGACGTAATTGTAAGTGACTCTGCAGCTGATGCATAGTTCACACACCCTAGTCTCTGTAAGTCGCCTTGGATAAAGGCGTCTGCTAAATAAACAAATAATAAAACAAATAATTATGGGATATACTTTTTAAATGTTTCATTCTTTTATATAAAGTGTTTGCACGACAATAATAATGTTTCCTGGGCAAGATTCAGGAGGCTGAGATGAAACCCAAGAAGCAAATCTCAAATCTTCTCATTAAAGCAGAAATTCAATTACTTTAATAATGTAATTACAATTCACCCTGCATGCTGCACGATAAGGCACTGCCCTGTCATATACAAATTACTCCAAATATGTGGGATAGCAGAAGCACAACACAACCGGCCCCCAGACTGGAGGAGAAGGCACTGCTGTATTAACACATTCAAAGCCACACACAACAACTCAGATTTTCCCAAAGCTTTTTTTAATTGTTTTTTTTTTTTTTTTTTTGTCAATGCCTGCTCCTGGTTTAGACAACATGTGCTGGCCCCAGCTCTAGTCCCAGCTTCTATAAGTGAAGGGTTCAACCAACTACTCTCTTCAGCACCAAAGAAGATTACTTACTATAGTTTTTTTTTTTTTAATTGCAAAAGGTCACCAATAAATGACCAGTCAAATGGTTTTGAAGATCAGTGCATAGCCACAGTTTATTTATAGTTTAAAAAACTGCTAATTAAAATGATCCACGAGTGGGAATGTTACCTTTTTTATTATTATTATTATTATTATTATTATTATTTGTTTATAACGTTCTTCAGTGATAACATTCATATTGTGTGTCCCCCGAGACCCGCATTATAGCGAGGGAGCACTGTATTTAGCTTTTTACAGCAGTCAATGGAAAATTATATTTCCACAGATAGAAAATTCAGATTTATTACAACATGGTCTGTAATCTTAATAAATATGTATAATTTCCAGAATCAAAAAATATGTCAGAACTAATGATCTAGCTGT